>CATKHJ010432539.1:0-15131 GCA_949750685.1 Vernicia montana | reverse complement strand
AGATAAAAAAAAAAAAAAAAGGTTCTAAAAAGCATAAAAAGGTAAGGATAAATTTGGAATTTCGCAAAAAGGGGAACCAGCCACGAGGGCGGGTCGCGGACGCTCGTCAGAACGGCGCGCGTTCGCGACAGAAAGTCGCGGAGGCCGCCGGAGGATCCGGCTGATCCGCCTGTGAGGTTGGCGGATCCGCCAGCCAATCCGGCAGTTGCGTTAGCTCTGTGCTGACTCGTGTCAGCGCCATACTGACGTGTCTCAGTACGACGCGTCAATGCGGACGCGCCAGGACACTGGAGGCGGCCGCCGAACGTTCGGCGCGTCCACGGGCCGTCTTGGCGGCGGCCGCGAGAAGGCCTCGCGAATCTGCTCAGATGACTTGCGGATCCGCAGGCCCTCCCAGCGAACGTTACGTGGTAGTGGTCATTGGGTCAGTTTTCTAGGTTTTCGGGATCTTCGGATCATTTTTTGGGGCTTTCGGGTCAGTTTTTCGGGGTATTTTGAGGTTCGAAAAATTACCGGTCAGTGGCTGTGGATCAGAAATTATTTATCGGACAATTTGGCAGTCAGTTTTGAGAAAAATTTGGTCAGTTTCGAGAAAGTGCTGTCTGGTACAAAAAGTCCAATCGGGGTCGAAAAAAAGTGTCAGTCTCCTTGTAATATTATGCATGAAAATCCATTTTTTTAAAGGGGCGCTGCCCCCTTAACCCCTGCTCACTAATCGGCTAGCGGGACCGCCGTACCGGCTCTACGTAGAGCACAAAATGTAGCAAGTGTCAAGTTGCAGCAGCATCTTAAGGGTGTAAAATTGAGGGTTTACAAAAGAAAAAAAAATTCCCTAGTTTGTCCCTTTTGAGCCTTAATGAATTTTAGCTTTTAGTTTCTTTGAACTTTTAAACTTCATGTTTCCTACCTTTGTTTATGAGATTATTTGTTGAGTTATATGAATTTGAGTAGCTTTGTTTCATTAGAAATTGCACAAGAAGCTTGAGCTAAGTTTGTGGTATTTGATAGTATTCTTTGAGTGATGAAAAGAAAATGAATGAAGAAAAAAAAGTGAAAAAAAATGATTATTGATAGGCTGACTAAGTCGGCCCATTTTCTATAAGTGAAGACCACCTACACAGTGGCTCAATATGTGCAATTGTATTTGGATAAGATAGTGAGCTTATATGGAGTACCAATGTCTATCATATCAGATAGAGGTACTCAATTCACATCTAGATTTGAGCAAAAGTTGCAAGAGGCATTGAACACTCAACTAGACTTCAACACAGCTTTCCATCCACAGACAGATGGGCAATCAGAGAGGACTATACAGACCTTAGAGGATATGCTCAGAATGTGTGTACTTGAATTTGGTGGAAGTTGGGATAAGTATTTGCCCTTGATAGAGTTTGCATATAACAATAATTATCATTCAACCATTGGTATGGCACCTTATGAGGCATTGTATGGCAGAAAGTGTAGATCTCTAGTATGTTAGACAGAGATAAGAGACAAGCACATTGAAAGGCCTGATTTGATTAAGGAAACAACAGAGAAAGTGTCAATTATAGGAGAAAGATTGAAAACGACTTTCAGTAGACATAAGAGTTATGTAGACCCGAAGAGAAAAGATGTCCACTTTTCCATAGGAGACCATATATTTGTTAAAGTTTCTCCTATGAAAGGTGTGATGAGATTTGGTAAGAAAGACAAACTCTCACCGAGATTTGTTGGGCCATTTGAAGTGTTGGAAAGAGTTGGTAATGTCTCTTATAGACTAGCTCTTTCGCCAAACATGGGCCATGTGCATCTGGTCTTTCATGTATTTATGTTGAGGAAGTATGTGCCGGATCCATCGCATGTGTTACAACCACAAGTCATCGAAGTGAATGAGAACTTAGCTTATGAGGAAATTCCAGTTGCAATCATTAACAGACAAGTGAATAAGCTAAGAAATAAAGAAATAGTAATGGTAAAAGTGCAATAGAAGAATCATAATATAGAGGAATGTACTTGGGAGAATGAGCAAGATATGCTACTCAAGTATTCCCATCTATTTTATGTGTAATTCATGTAAACATTATATGTTTGTAAAATTCGGGGAATGATTTTTATAAGGAGGGGAGAATGTAATACCCCATGTTCACTTGTGCATCCTTTTGATTATGTGTATGAGTTATGAGTTGAATATTATGTGTATATATGAGCTATGAGTCGTATGTTATGTATTTAAAAGAGTTATATGTGGAATTATGGATTTTAGATTTGTGATTTACTAAGTTTGCTGTCACCAATTGGTAACACCATTTACTCAAAAGTAACGCCAGTTACCTTATGCTCACGGTAGTAAAGGATGTATAACGGTGGTTAATAAGAGAGGTAGTAGCTAACCTCACATTCATTCACGCTCATTACCAATAGGTAATGCCATTGAAAGAAATTGAGAATAGTAGCCTGAACAGTAACCAATCACGCTAGTTACTCAAAACTAACACCCGTGACTCATGTCGGGATAGAAATAAAGAATTAGATAGTCACTCCAGTGACCCGTGTCAAGGGCAGAAATGAGAAATCGACTATTTAAAGGAAGTTAATGCCTAAATTAGTTCATTCTTCACCATTTATGAGTTCCTAACCCTAAGTTTTCAAGAGAAATACCAAACCTACTCACATTAAGTGTAAGAGACTTTATTAATTGCATCATTTAAGGGATCTAAGGTTACAAGAGTTCATCCTTTTTTCCTTTATTGAAGCATTTATTGAAGAGATAAGCTAGGATTTTGGTTTTCTTCCATTTTCCTCATATGAGTCTAACTTTAAGGTGAGATTAGGAGGTAATAGCATGTGTAGAATATGTGTATAGAAATTTAAGTGCATGAATTGATATATTTTCCATTGTATGTGTTTATATGTATAGCTCCACCTAGGAGGCATGTTAAGGAAGGTGATGGATGTGATGAGCATTATTGTTTGATGTGATAGAAGACTTACATAGAGTTAGTGGATCATTCTTCACATAGAGTTAGTGGATCATTCTTTCTGGCTAAGGTGAATAGAAAATATACTACTATTCTTGTATTTGAATTTCTAAGGCATAAAGCCTATTTATTTGCTAAACCACCATGAGAAAGAGCATGAGAATGATTTATTGAACCATAATTGCTTAATGAAACCTTATAATTTCTTGATTAGCCATTTGCTAATTCTTATTTGCTTATGAGAACCATGTGAACTATGTGAGTGTGAGTTATTTGATTACGAGAACCATAAGAACCTATATATATATGAACATATAATCTTTGAATCTATTTCAATATGAACCATAATTGTTTTTATTCATGAGTTGGTATACCTAATTGGAACAGAAATCCCCAACTAATATGGGTAAGACATCATATATTGTGCATAGTATAACCTAATGGATAAGGTATAATATTCTACCCCTATATAGGAAGGGTAAATTGTCTTAGATATGAAACCCGATCAGTTTCATGTATTTTACGAGGAAGAGTATGTTAATGAAAAACATCTACTCTTATTACGAGGAAGAGTATGCTAATTCAGCCTCTACTTTTATTTTACGAGTGAATATGCTAATAAAGTGCCTTTACTCCAAACATTTTACGAGGATGATTTCTATTTTCATTTATCTATGAGTTATAATTCCTTTTATGAGTTATATACATATCTATTCTTGTATTATACTTAATATTTGATCCTTATGAACTATGTGAACCCATTTGCTATATTGTAAATCATTTGATGAATTATGAGACAAAATCATCCTTATGAGCTAGCCTTAAATCACCTAGCTTCACAAGTATGATAGTACATTTTTTACTCACTGAGAAATCTCACTAGTTGTTGTTAATATTTTTCAAGAGATTACAAGTTTATCAGTTTGGTTTTTCAGACATCCTTCTTCTTAAAGAACCATTTTGATCAATGTAATTTCTCCATTTGATGATTGTAATTGAAGTATACTTTAGTACTCTATGAGAATGAAAGGGATATTCTTTTGGCCTAAATGACAATTATATGTGGCCTAAATAACAATTATATGAATGATATTATATGTATTAACTTATTGTTATTATTAGAATGTTATGAGACATACGAGGTTTATGAGTACTTGAATATGATTATGTGATGTGATGAGATAGAAGAGTATATATGTTTAGGTTCTGATATTGAGATGTGCATGTGTTATCAGTTGTTATGATGCAATGTAGATTGTATGTTAGATGAGTTCTACGAATTTTTGATAGTTTTATGTCTACTCATGTTTTAGAATCGTCACAGTTGTAAAATTGATTGATTACAATAATATTATCTTAAAAGATCAAAAATGGAATCTCTCTTGAAAAATAAAGAAATTAAGAAGAGAACATATCTAATCCTATCATGAAACTTATTAAATTATTAAGAAGAAGATCAATTGAAGTTCATAAAATACAGCAAATATGTTAATGTGCCAGGCGGATAATTCAAAGTGATGATGAATAAAATATTTAAAGTGATAGCAATCAACAAAAAAATAAAATAAAAGAAGAATAATATTTTATATAATTACATTTAAAAAATAAATCTAGCTAGCTAGCTTCCATATACTAACTATATATATATATATATTGTACATCCAATATGTCTAAATCAAACTGAAATTATTGTACCATTATCATACATTTTTTTTTTGCTTCTTTCTGTACTCCATTTTTTTTTTTAAATTCCAATCTTATGTCCAATATCATTCATGTTCATATATATATATATAACAAGTTATTACATATGATTTTTTTTTTTTTTTTTGTAAATTTAGTTTTGGCCTAAACTCAAATTTGAAACTTTTCAATATTAAAAAAAATTGTCAATATCTTTAAATTTCTAAGCCACAAATATCTCAACGCCTTTAGCTTAAAACTAATCATGTTCGAGTCAGGTGGGACCATAAAAGTGATAAAACTCTCTCTCAAGAATTTTAAAACAACTGTATACTCTAAGTTCGAACTCGATACCTCTAATTAAATTAGAACAATCTCTCACCAATTAATCTACACCCTCTTGGCTAATAAAATCAAATTTTAATTACCAAATATTTACAAATTGAATATGTCCATATATAATAAAATTCAATACAAAATTAAACATTATGGTAATTTACCCATGCAAAGCATATAGTTAAAAGATAAACATTAGATTATGAGAGCTTGAATCTTACAAGCACACACTGGAACATGTAATAAAGCATGAATTGATATTTTTTAAAATAAAAAGGAAATTCATTCATTTTAAGAAATAAAAGTACGAGACAAAATTCATAAAAAGTACAAGCAAAAAAGTACTTTTGTCTATATGTAAAAGGCTGTATTAGCTCCTTAATTATTCGTGGTTCTATATAGATTGCTATAATATAGTTACAATTAATTAAACAAAGATTATGAGAGCTTAAATCTTACAAGTTACAAGCACATAGATACATGTAATAAGGCTTGGAATTTAAGTAAAACTAGTTGGTAAATTCACGTTTCGCACGGCTTATTATTAAAAAATATTTTTAATTAATTTTTATATGTCATAAAAATATAAGAATATAAGAATATTATTTTAAATAAAAATATATATAAATATAAAATTATTGTATATTTTATATAAATAATAATAATAATAATAATAATAATTATTGTAATAGATTTTTAAGCCTTTTTTTCGTCAATATTTTTATCTTTATATATTAATATAAAAATTTAAAATATTAATTACAATATATATTAATATAAAAATTTTAATGAAAGAAAAAAAGAATTATTGGAGAATATAATAAAAGCAATTATATTATAATGTATTAAAATTTTTATACTATATTATGCTAAAAAAATATTATACTATATTACTTATTTTTTATTTTTTTATATTGTTACTTATTATTTTTTTTTTTCATTTAATTTGTTCAAATAAGGTTATTATATGAAAAAAGAAAAAAATTAAAAAAACTTTTAAATTTTCATATAAAATACATTATTAATTACCTATATATAAAATACATTATTAATTACCTAACATTTATTTCTATTATTTTTGAAATACTTAAAATTATATAAAAAATTCAAAAAATTATAAAAAAAAAGATAAATCAAATGGTGAGTATAGAGAGAGTTTTAAAACTTTCTCAATATTCTAGCTTTAATATATATATATATTATAGACATGCATGCACTGAAACCAACCAATTTATGTTTTCTTTTCTCTGCTACAAATAATTCTTTTTAACATGTAATATCATATTGTTAAAAACAAAAATTTTAATGCTAGTAAGAATTAGCAGTATTACCATTCGATATATAAAATTTCTATAATAAATTTTTTATAATATTATTATAAACATTTAATAGCACTATTAATATACTATTAATATTTCCCTTAAAAAAATATAATGTTTACATATATTGACATTTTGTAACATTGTAAACTTACTGTTATAGATAATTAATACTATTAATTATACGTATTGTAGTTTTTCTTTTTTTTGGGTTAATCATAACACCCATCTTTTGATACCACATTTTAAGTAGGGAATATAACAATGAATAGAAAAACAGTCATAAGGAGATAAAATAAAAAACCATAAATAACCACACATTCACCAATTCACTAGTCTTCAAGTCTCCATTTTATTTACTAAATTAAAATTAGCCATGAATGAGAACTCTAAATACTAAATGAATTTGGATTTTATGTACTTATAAATATTATACATTATATTTATGTGTAATATCAACTATTGAATTAATAATAAATAGATTTATTCATAGGTTGGACTTAAATTTTAAAAAATGTCAAGTTTTCTAAAAGTTTAATCTGTTGGATATATATTTAATTTTTTTTATATAAATTGAGATTTGCGGCTTGATTCCCGAACATAATAAACTATTGATATTTTATTAGAAATTAATTTTTAATGTTCATGGGGTGAGTCATTATTTATTAGATAATAAAATTTCAACATTCGAATTATTGGAGTTATATGAATATGATAAATCATGGTTTGCATAGACATGGAATGATTTTAATTCATAATCAATGGGGCCAATGCTCCTTGATTTATGTTCACTTCAATAGCCAAATTTGAAATCATAACCCTCAAGTAACATGTTCTATAAGATATTTCTCAAATATATATATATATACTCAAAATATAAAAATGGTATTGAATTATTGGCCCTAGGGCTATTGTATTTTTCAAGAGTAAAAGACTTATTTTTCTTTACAGCTTTGTATAATATTTACAATAATATTCATCCTTATATCTATAATATTAATACAAACTTGAATTTCAATACAACTAATAAAAAAAAAATCTGACTCAACATTATAGGTATTATGGAAATATTTTTAATTGATATGGAAATTTTCTTGATAATCTTGTGTTTTATCAATAATAGAAATTCTCGCACGCTAAAACATAGTTTAATAGTAAGTACACATACGGTTTGAACAATATACTCAAGTTCGATTTCCTCACCCATACTAAAAAAAAAAAAATTGAAATTATCATCACCAATTCACCATAAACAGAGGTATTATAGCACAACAAAGACAATTTGTTTCATATATATATATATATATATATATATATATATATATATATATATATATATATATATATTGACAAGGAGAATTTAACTTGAATATATATATATTATTGTCAGGTTAAACTCGTGAGTGCAATTGAATCAAACTTGAGAAGTGACAAAGTGATAGAATAAGATTAGATTGCGCAGGCAATTCATAAATTGCAAGGCTCTCAACAAAAAAAAAAAAAAAAAAAAAAAAGGAATATTAAGATCTGCTATGGAACACTTAAATAAAAACAAGAACAAAACTATATTTATAAAAAAAAAAAATCATTTAAATATAGTTGAAAGAAGTAATTTAAAAATGTTATTCAACATATTTTAAAATTTTCATGTTTAAAGTTAAAAATAAATTTTAATGATGTATATTGGTGGCAAATGAGTTAAGATGAATGTATTTAAGTTGGAATTATAAATTATGATATTTTGAATTTGGATGGAGTCATTTTGAGTTGTAGTCAAGTCAAATATTGCATTGGATTGACTTTTATAAAAATTTTGGATAAAATTCAATTGAATTATATAGATTTTGAATCTTATAAGATCAAAACGGATCACATGTAATTGAGGCCACAAATTCAAGTAATATCAAATGAAGTTTTGTAAATTACGATTAATTATGAATTAGATTAAAATGAATGAATTTTATTCTTATCGAAATTTACCACTCAATTTATAACCAAAATTTTATATATTTAGAATTTTATAAACATATTTGTAAGCCTTTTTATATATGTTTATCAAATGACAAATAGAATGAGAGGAGTAGCTCCAAAAAGAGTCTAATGCTATATTTGGTTTGGAGAGAAATGAAGAGAAATGGAGAGAAATAGGGATGTATCATCTCCATTTCTTTTCTTTTCTCTTTATTTCTCTCCAAACCACGGTAAGAAAGAAAAAAGTTGGAGAGAGAGGGGAAGAAGAAGACTAAATTAAAGAAAGGACAAAGGGCCTACCCACTTCCATGTTAGTGTTACCCACGATAGAATTTAGATAGGAAGACTTGCAAGACTAACTTGGCAAAAAAGAAGTGCAACTTTTAGGCCTTATGTTTTTGGCTACTAGTAAAAGTGCTTTAACAATAGGACAAACTTGACTTGAAAGGCCTGAAAGGTTTCTAATTCTAATTTTGGAATTGGTAGCAAACATTTTCAAAATGCATGCCTTGTCAAACACATCCTTCCAGCAAAGATTCATTGGAAATGGAAGACCTTAGACCTTGTTTTTCTATTACATGAAATTAAAATTAGATACAATGTATGTAGAAGTAATGGAATCTTAAAAGGAAGATTGTAAACACAAAATTTCAATTTTGAATATAGACTAGGGTTTTGATTCTTGAACTTAAAGCTGGAATGCACTACAAGGGTCTTAAACTTAAAAGTTACACTGTCTCAAGGGTGTTTGGTTTGCTAGAATCTCACAGGAAAATGAAATGTAAGATTTCAATATTTAGTTGGCATAGGAACATTACATTTTTTAAAAATTTAAATTTCTGAGTTTAGTGCTGAAAAAAAATTAAAAATCGACAAAACCGATAAATCCATTCAATTCAAATCGAAATCATTGATTTTGAAAGTGATATGATTAGTTACGGCTTATAAAATTTTAAAATTTTTTAACAAGGTTCAGTTGCAAATTTAATTGTAAGCAATCCATCAAAATCGAACCGAACTGTATATTATATATATACTCTAAAATGATGTGGTTTCATATATATATATATATATATATATATATATATATATATATATATATATATATATATATCATCGTTCAATCCTAATTTCATTTACACTTTTTGGTGATAATATTTAAAATTTAATTTATATTCTACTGATCTATTAATAATAAAATCATTTGTATCTTATTTTAGAAAAATAAATCAATTATTATTATTATTATTATTATATAAATCCTAAGTAAATGAGATTACTCAATAGCATTACCTCTCTTCATTTTTTTTCCTCAAAAAATAATTTTTTATTGTAAAATCTTGATGTATAATTAAAAATTTTAAAAATTATTAACAATTTTATTATATTTCAAAAGTTAAATAATTGTCTGTATTTTAAATTCAAGTACAATATAAAAAATAATATATTAAAATTTCAAAACTAACAAACCATTTAAACTAAACTAAACCGCCTAAACCGTAAATATATTGTTTGAATGGTTTAATTACTTTAGTATTTTGAATTGATTTGAATTTTTTTTCAAACTATTATTATCGGTTTGATTTGAAAAATATCCTAAAACTACCCACACCAAACCATGTGCACCCGCTGAGCATGTGGTCTTATCCCTTATTTTCCCTTGTACATGAAAAAAATACTTTTTCCATAGTTTTCAAATCCGGTTTGATTTTAGAATTGGTGAGAATAGAGGATCATTGATCAAGAGGTTCAAACGGAGTCAAACTGAAAATAATTAAATTAATAATATATATTTACTAGTGAATAATACTATTAATTTTTTATTTTGATGGTTATAAAATTAAATTGTGAAAAAAATGATTAAAATATAGTTTATAGATCAAGTGGTTGGTGATTTGGAATTGATTTTTTACCTAAAGATCAAAGATTCAACACCCATAACCTGCATAAAAATAATTTTTTTTTCAACACCCATAATCAGTCTGAGTTATCAAACCAGATCAATTTCTAATTTGATTCCGATTAAACCAACCAGTCTAGTCCGGTTCTCACAACATAGATTCTCATCTCAAATTATGGGAAATTACATTCTCATGGGACTTAGATATTTAAACAATAAAATAACATTAATATTTTTTTACTTCATGAAATATTTAATTAAACAAATATGACTGTTCATAAGCTATTATTTATGACAGTATAATATAATTCTTCATAATTAAATTCTTGGGTGCCATCCATCAACTATATATAATTCTTCTTTTAGTTAATTTTGACCATTATTTTTTTAAATTTTATTATTTTTTAGATTTTCAACGATTAGTATTTTATATTTGTTAATTAATATATGTATAATTAAAAATTTTGTTGTATTTGTGATTATTCAAATATATTTATATTATATTTTTAGATTAAGTAAATAAAATTTATCCAAAGTATGGGTATTAATATAATCTATTGTATTTTATTACGCTTTATTATAGTCTAACCAAATATAATTATCTTACACTACTTAAAATTTTTTTATTTTCAACCAAACTTAATAATTTAGTATTTTCAAAATTATCTGGAAATATAATTTTTCAAGAAAGTAATTTCATGTGGAAATATTAAATTCTAACAGCCAAACATCTCAAACTTCAAAGGGGGTTTGGTATATTTATAAACTTGGTGATCTTGAATTGGAGAAACAAAACAAACTAACAAAAACAAACAAACAAACTTAAATCAGATATGCCAAAGTCAGCTTTGAATGATGAATCTTTTTTAGTTGCTTTCAAAAAACACCCTGTTAATAACAAAACTTGCAAGAAACTTTTATCATCAAATCATCACATCATTGATAATTTGATTTAACATTTCATCTCAATTGCTCAAACATTAAAAACGACCTTTAATCTTAATAAAATATATTGACAATAACCTTAAGAATTAACCAAGTTGGTAAGAAAATTTGTTCATTTTCTTATTGACATGAACTCGATCATCGAGCCAAATCATAAATAATTTTTTTTTTCAATTCCGGCGTGAATGGTCTAATATTGATAATAATAATAACTAAAAAGAAAATTAATAATTACTTATCACTAAATTAAGACACGAGTTACAAAATTAATAAATTAAAATAACTAATACAAAAAGGAAAAAAACACATACACACGCTTATTTAAAAGTAAAATTTAAGATATGATAGTTTTATATACATGCACTTAGGGTTGTACACTATTGGCTATTTGGCTTATAATTGATTAATGGAATTGAATTAAACAAATAAAATTCAGTTATTTCAGTAAAAAAAAAATTGATTTTCGATTTAGCTTGATTGTTATTTTATAAAATATCAGTTTTTAGTTATTGGTTCGGGTACCTATATAAATAATAACTAAACTTTTATCAATTAATATATAAATTATGATTTTTACTAGTAATATTTTATTTATATTAAATTTTATTAATAATATATAATTTAAAATGATTCTTTATTAATAATGTATTATTAAAATTGTATTTGTATTAATAACGTATTACAAAAAATTTAATTATTAATGTCTATGACATCATAATTATAATTATAATTACTTGGTTATAATTAAAACCCAAATCCAAATAAGTACATGCACTGTTTGTTTTGATGATTATATAAATTTGGGGGAATCAATTTTAAAAATTAGTTTGTAAAATTGAGGAATCCATTTTTATATTAAGAGCTCATCATATTTATAGTTAATCAATATGGAATCTCTCACGTGTATTTATATCTTAACACATTTTCAAGTGACAACTAGATTGAAATCATTTTTAATAAAAACTTAATTTACACTTGTAAATTATTATGATATAGACTGAGTTAAGAGACTCTTGAAAGCCTAACACAAGCAATTGAAAGAAGTGAAATCAAACCCGGATTATACAGAGGGAAAACCAAACCAAAGAGAATTTCAATTGAAATCAAACTCAGATTGTATCGGAGTAAAGAAACCAAACCAAAGAGAATTGAAATAAAATCGGATCATATTGGAGTTTTATACTAAGGGCTCAACATATTTATAATTAATATATGAGATTTCCCACGTGTATTCTATTTGCCCATATGAATGGTTCCTCCTTTCCATTTTTTTCCTGCAATTTTAAAGTAAATTTTCAATAATTTTAAAGTGTTTGGTACCAGGAGGTGCTAAAAGATTTTTGAATATACATTCTTATTTTTTTTTTTTTAAAATAAGTATTATTAAATAAAATACTATATTATAATCAAATTTGTTAAATAAACATTAAAAATAAAATCAATTAATTTGTTTTTAAAATTATTATTAAATCTTAAAATAAATATTTTTAAAAATCTTTTAATATTTTCTCATATCAAATATTATTAAAGAATTACTTAATTAATAAAGGAGTTTACTTCCTATTTTTATTGATAAAAAAAATATTTTGTAACTAATACTTATATAACATAATTTTTAAATGGATAAATTAAGCATATGTTTGCTTTAATGGATATATATATACTTTGAATAATTTTACATCTACCCTTAAATAAAGTTGTCAATAATTGTTCTCCTTATTTATTTATTTATTTGGTGAGCATATATACATACATGTATCATATCTATATTTATATAATATGTTAATAATGAAGACTAAAATTTAAGTCTATTCATTTGAATTATAATTATAAGATAGATATTTAATTACAAATTTGTATCGGTATTAATTAATTAATATGGTAGCTTAATTAATTAAATAATTGGCTTTTTAAATGGTGCAGGAAAGGAGTGAGTATCAGGGGAAGAAGGCAGATTGTGAGAATGAAGAAGGTCCTATCCCTTTTTAGATTGTTTCATTAAGGTTATGTAATTATGAAATTAATTGTTGATCTTCCTCAGGGGTGGAGCCAGAATTCCAAAAGAGGGGGTCCAAATTTTTTTTTTTTTTTTTAAGTTGAGAGATTAATATGAAAATTTTTAAAAGTTGGTGACATAAAACTGAAAAAAAAAATCTAAAATTAGGAGGCCAAACTAAAAAATATCTAAAATATATAAGTAATAATTTAAAAATTTTAAAAATTTGGAGGTTAAATTAAAAAAATATTTAAAATATACAGATAATAATTTAAAAATTTTAAAAGTTCGAGGGGCCAAGGCCGCTCATGATCTTCCTTTAATTAATGGAAAATAAATTAATTAAATATCTAGCTTGTTTGTTTTAAGTTACACCAAAAGTAATTTAGAATTTTCTAATAAGGAATGCTTCTAATTTTGTTTTTGTTTTTATTGTTGAAAAATATATATATTTTTTGAAATGTATAAACATATATACACAGAGATAAGGAAGAGACATGTATACAACTCAAAATCATGATAATTTTGAAAAGACACGTTAACTCTTATATTCCATACATATACACTACACTATCGATGTGAGAGGTCAAAACTCCAGCCCACTCTCCGTTATTAATATTAATTTGTATTAATTGTTGAAAAATATTAATTTGTATGAATAAAAATTACGAATTTTCTTTTATCTTTTTAATTTTTTTTGCCAAGTCTCATAATTACAATAAACTGCTTCCCTTTATTATTATTATTATTATTATTATTTTTTTGCCAATGCCCTTTATTATTATTAATATACTCTTATATGCATAGTTATTTTATTTTTCTTCATTTTTTTAATAATTATTATTATTATTATTTTGATAATAACTTCAATACTTCATATATTAAGCAATAAGAGGACTATCCCTCTCTGTACAATCAAGTAAACCATAAGGAAAATTATCAAACCAAAACAAAGCATAAGTGGGCCTACTAGGCCAATGTGCCAACAAATGAGCTGCAGAATTAGCAGCTCTCCTAACATGGGACCAAGAACAATCTATAAAATCATTATATACTTGCAAATACATGAAATTCAATTCAATTGAATTTATAATAGGTAGATCTCACATTTATGTTGGTGAAAGTGCATTAAACTTGATACACTGAATAATTTGTCGAAATTTAAAATGATAACTTCAACTCATTAATCATCAATCTGTACAATCATGAATTTAATTTCAATATAACTCGCTCGACTTAGATTTGAAATATTAGTTGTTTGTTTGATCTAAAATAAATTAATAGTGTAAATTAATAAGGATGTTATGAGAATAGCATGTGAAAAAATATGGGTGTAAAATAATTGCACTTTATTAAAAGGGACAAGATGTAAATATATCTATAATATTTGGCTAAAAGTGCAGATCAACACTTAATTTTTTTAAGGTACGGATATTCTCCTAACATTATAAAAATGGATCAACGCGTCCATTCTTTCTGTTACCTTTGTTATCTCCCTCTCTCTCCACACTTTTCCTTTTTTTTTTTTTTTTTTAAATTTTTTCTCTTTTTTGTCATTTCTTTATGTTTGTTTTTTTTTTAAACTTGTATTTTACATTTACCTACAAAATATTTATGTGTGTATATACATATAATTTGACTTTTTCCATTTATTTTGTATTTATAAGTTTATAAAATGATAGTTGTAATTATTAATAAAATTTAATTATATTATTAGAATATAGGATAAAAATTTATAAATAATTAATTATGATATTGAATAAATATACTCTAAAATTTTTCTAAAAAATATAATGACGTGAAAATAAATTAATCACGTAACTAATTTTTATTAAAAGTTGTTTAGAATTTTTTTTTTTATCATTTTTCAAATAATTTTTTAAAAAATAAAACTAGTTATCTCATTAATTTATTTTCACATTATTATTCTTTTAAAAAGTTAAATTATATGAATATACACACACAAATATTTTGTAGGTAAATGTAAAATACAAATTTTTTTAAAAAAAAACCAAAGATAA
>CATKHJ010432513.1:0-14578 GCA_949750685.1 Vernicia montana | reverse complement strand
TAGTTATTTAACAAATATTAAAAATCAATGAAAGTCTATTAATATCTATAAATGTCTATAAAAGTTTTTTAAAATAAAGTCTTTAAAAGTCATTCATAATTTTATAAACTCCACATAAGTCATTAAAAATCCATGAACTCTACAAAAGTCATTCACTTAAAAAAAATCTATAAAAGTTTTAATTGAATACACTCTCCTTATATTTTCATTGACCATGAAACGAAGCCTACAAGTTTTCTTGCGGTTTAAGCTAATTTAGAATTTTAATATGGCTTAATAAATAAATTTACTATGAACTTTGTGTTGTTTTGTAATTATACATTTTTTTTTATTTTGTGTTAATTCTACCATAATTTCGAAAGTTAATTGTAATTCTACCATAGAGTTAAATTGAAAATAATAATAATAATATTTTCATATTAACTTGAAGAGAAAAAGTGAAATTCACCTTAGAACATTTGGCCAAAAAAAAAAAACCTTAGAACTTATTGTACAATACTATTAATTTAATTTTTTAATTTTGATAGAACTTAATTGAGTTATTTAACTTTATCAATTTGATAAACTACTAATAATCAAATTAATGACTTAATTAATTAAATTTATAAAGTTAAAGAATTCAATTAATTTCAATCGAAATTTAAAATTTAAATTGACAATATGGTATGATAAGTTCAATGACCAATTAGATTTTTTTAGCCTTTTAATTAATAATTTTTTTCTAACAATTATGATTTAGAGTATAATTACAATTAAATTTCAAAATTAGAATAAAATTGACACAAAATAAAAAAATAAAAAATAAAAAAAAAAGATATAATTGTAAAACAACACAAAGTTTAGAGTAAATTTATCTATTAAGCATTTTAATATTAACCAATTGGAATGATGTTTCCTTGGATTAAAGATATTGTCGAGAAAATAAAATAGTTTGACTAATTTTCACATGTATAAAGTTTAACAATGAAATTTATTAATTAATTGACACTAACTTAATTAACACAACTCCTCATAGTAAATACTGAAATTGGTGTATAAATAAAAATAAATTATTGTGTCAAATAATTTATAACCCAAATTGAGCACTAAATATGTGGAATACTGTCCAGTAATCAATTTACAGCTCAACAAGGAATGCATTTTTCTAGTTCTTTCAATTTCAGTCAAGCTATAATGAAATGAAATTTCGGGTTTAAATCAAAATTACCCTCAAAAGTCAATATTTGTATTGATATACTTGTTCAGGAAAAAATGATATAAATTAACTTCAAGATTTAAATTGAAATCATTCTTTTCAAAGTGTTTTATGTTACATAAAAGCCCATGCTTTATTTGCTTTTTATACTTGAGCCCATTGAACAGAGAGAGCCTAAAATTATAAGAGATAATATAATATCCACAATGAAAGGTTCAAAATAAGCCAATTGTCCATGAAAATTTCTCCCAACTTCTCTCTCTTCTGTGGAGTGTGTACCAAGGAGAAGAAGATGATGATGATGATAGCGCTCAAAGCCATTAACGCCTCTCTCACGCCTACAAAGCATGCCCTTTTCTATATTAGAAGACCAATCAACACAAAGAATTCAAGCCTTTGCCTTTGCAAGTCCAATGATTCTGACTCTAACTCTAATTCTGAGGCTACCCCACCTGAAGGTGATACTCGAAAACAAGAGCTACTTGCCAGAATAGCTATGCTTCAAGCTCAAAAAGTTCGTCTTACTGATTACTTAGATGAGAAATCTGCTTATCTAACTCAATTTGGTGAAGAAGCCAATGCTGAGTTCGATAAAATTGGAGAAGATGCTCTCAAAGGACTTGATGAAGCTGGTGCTAGGGTCTGTTTCAATTCCTTTATCAACAATGCTTTCATGCCATGTATAGAGAAAATCATGAATAAAGGTCTTGCTAAGTGATTATCTTCATAACCCACTACTTATTTACTATTTTTTTCATTAGCAGATTATGGAGAATATAGAAAGCCAGATGCAAGTTTTTGAAGAATCTGCAGAGTTGAATAGAATGGAAATTGAGAAGAATGAAAATAAGTTAGAAGATTTTGAAGGTCAAATGGTGAAAGACCGGAATGAAGGAATGTTCTTTAAGAACTTAGGCCAGAAAGCACCTACTGATAAAGCCAAAGCTAAAGTGGAAGCAGAGAGGATTAAAGAACTTACTAAAGCAAAAGCAGGATCCAAAGCGAGAAAGAACATTTACCTTGCTCTAATTGCAGTGCTAGTCATCGTTATTGCTGATTCATTCATTTCTTCTTCACCTGATTGGCGAAAAGTTGCAGTTCTTGGAGCAATTTTAGTGGGTTTGATCACACAGTTGAGCTACGAGCAGAGATTGTCATCAGAGATTGAAAGTACAGAGAAGACAAACAAGGACCAGAAGTGAAGTTATTCTTCCCCTCTAATGTAATGAAATTATGCTGTAAAATCTTTTTCGTAAAAACCCCTTCTCAATGAATATAGCATGATACAATAGCCCCAAGTGAAAACTTACAACTTGGATTTGATACATCAAGCTATTATCTTTTGCATCTTCCACTTTGATCTTGGCAATATTACTCCATCACCAAGAACAGTGTAACTAAGTTAGTTACTATGCTTGATGCTTTATGAACTTATCCCTGTCACTGTACTCACAGAAGCCAAAAAGTTGTAGCCTTTTTTGTCATTATGGATATTTAGGAACATCCACAATCATTTTTGGAATACTTCGTACTTGTAATATCATTATATAAGATGAGGTCGGTTGCCATGTTTCAACTGACCAAACTGGAGAGTAAACCAATTAGTTGCAAACTAGTCCACTAGTTTTTTAGAAGTAACCCAAAAATTTATCAGTAAATGCATGTCTTTATATCTACATTCCAAATCCAAACATAATCCTACTTTTTTATATCTAGATATAAAAACATGATTTATGAGTCCAGAATTGAGAGGATCAAGCAAACAACCACATTATGCAAGTTGGCAATCAGGACAGAGAATACTCACCATTTGTTGAAGTTAACTCCAAGATGGTAATCAGGGTGTGAGCACCTGCAAGTATTGCCAATATAAGGACGTAATGTTTGCAATAAGAAGGTTCTTCAAACAAAACTAAGCGAATTATAGTTGCTAATGAACTTCTGGAAAACTCGCTCACCTCAAATTAGCACGTGAGAATTGCAATCCTTTTATCACCCATGAAACTTCCATCAACACGGATAGTGATTCCTTAAAAAGAATAAAAGATTTCTTTCACCTGAATTCAGGACTTCATAGGGATCTTAGCATCTCCTTAAACTAGCAAAAAAGCAAGTAGCTGAAAGACCAAAGAAAATCTTGTCGGCATAGAGTTGCACGATCCTAAATACCCAATAAAAGCCAAAAAGTGCAGCATAAGAAATCAGCTTCACTTCTCAAACTAATCAACACAGAATAACGAGAGATATAGAATTCAACAAAGAAAAATACTTCCAAGATATTTTAACCTCCAACAAATCAGGAAGTCCCACAATTAACTGCAGCTCGGATGAGGATATCCCATGTAACAGCAGTTGGAAGTATTCCTCGATTCAAGGCATCATTCAAAAACCCAATTGCATCTGATATTCTATTGCAAGAACAAAGTCCCTTAAGAGTAATATTATAGGAGAAGATATCTGGCTGGAGCCCAGCTTGTAAAATGCGATCCCAAATCTCTAATGCTTTTCCACAATCTCTGGCTTTATAGAACCCCTCCATGAGGGTATTGTGTGTCACGAGATTGGGAACACAATTTGATTGCTTCATATTTGAATAAAGCTGCAAAGCATCATCAATTTTGCCAGCAGAGCAAAGCCCATGCATCAAAATGTTGTGCATTGTCACATCAGGCTTAAAACCTTTGTTAAGAGCTTGGTGCCACAAGCGGAGGGCCATGTCAATCTTCTTTCCTTGACAAAGGGCATCCATCAACAAGCTATATGTGATCATTTCTGGCTTACACTCTTTCTCGAACATCTCCTTGACAAAAGAATATGCCTCACTGAATCTTTCTGCTTTGCATAGACCATTTATGAGTGTGTTATAAGAGACAATAGTAGGAGAGCAACCCTTTCGCTCCATTTCCCTTAAAAAGCTTATTGCCTCCTCAAGTTTGGAAGCTCGAACAAACCTATTAATCATGGGATTGAAAACATATGGATCCAGCTTGTAGCCATTCTTATCCATCTGAATCACCATGTTGACAGCTTCATCTATTCTCCCCTCTTTGCACAACCCATCAACCATTGAAGAATATGCGAAAGTATTCAGCTCAGCACATCCATCTTCAGCCTCTTTCAATATCTTCAAAGCCTTATTCAAGCGCCCATTCTTGCACAGACCATGAATTAGAATACCATAAGTGGTAGAATCAGATCCGCAGCCTTTCTTACGCAATATCTCCCAAATGGAAATTGCTTCTTCCACCTTTCCATTTTCAAACAACCCTTTAATCAAAATGTTATAACTAACGACATTCCGGCAATTCTCCTTACCCATCACCACCCACAATTCAAAACTCTCCTTAATCTTCCCTGCTCGACAAAACCCATCAAGCATTGCATTATATGTAACCACATCAATCACCACACCACTTTCAACCATCTCTCTAAAAACTCTCACAGCCCCATCAACATTCCCTGCTTCACACAATCCATGTATCAAACTGCTATATGTAAACATATCCTTTTCACGCTCATTCTTGTTCATCCTCTCCCATATCTCCAAACTTTCATCAAACCTCCCACACTTGCATAGTCCATTAATCATGATATTATAAGTAACTACATTTGGAAAAACCGAAGACCCCTTCACTAATCTCTCCCAAATCTCCTTCGCCTTGTCATAATCCCTTCTCTTTAAAAACCCATCAATCATTATATTGTAACAAGTCACATCAGGTATCACTCCTCTCACAAACATTTCATCAAACACATCCAATGCACCCAACAAATCCCCACCTTTCACCATCCCAGTAATTACAGTGCCATAACTATACACATCAGGCTTTAAACCTTTTTCCCACATCCAATCCAACAACTCTTTTGCCTTCTTAATTTTCTTTTTCTTACACGAAATCTTAAGCAAAATATTATAAGTCAGCAAATTTGGCGATACACCCATAGTTTCAAAATAAGCAAAAAAAGACTCAGCCTTGTCCCACTCATTCACCTCAATAAAAGCATTTAGCAAAGAATTATACGATCTTATCCCAGGCTTGCAACCAAAAATCTCCTCCATACGTTGAAAAGTATCTAAAGCGTTATTTGCCATTTTGTTCTTTGCATAAGCTTTTATTACTGTTAAAGCAACATCTTCTGTGCATTGGCATTTCTGGGTTTTAATGAGCTCAACGATCCGAGATACGTGGACAACGAGTCTCGAATCGGTGAGTCGACGAAGCATGTGGTGGAATACGAGGGGAGAATGGGCGTAACCCGGGTGGCGAGTCGCTGAGTCAAACAGGGAGAGTGCGGATAGAGAATTCTTCTCGGCTTTCAGGAGCTTGAAAAGTCGTTTCGGAGAGAGGGACTTGGGGAGCTCGGCCATGGCAGTGGCAGGCTAGGTAATTCTCGGAGTTTCTGTGTCTCATTTTTTCATGGCACGTTTGCCCTAACGGAGCAATTTTCTTCGGTGATTATAACGGCAAAGATGGTTGGGTTTTAGGGCCTTATAAATTGGGATTTTTACGTAGACGACTAAAAAAGACATTAATATTATATTTCAATGATTTAATTAATTTTCTTACAAAAATATGTTCTTTGATTAATTTTTTTTACAAAAATATGTTTTTCAGTAATTTTTTTTTATATTTTTATGTTTTTCAGTGAAATAGTATATATTGAATTTATTTTGAGTATACTCGTAATATATTTTGAATTTATATTGGTTATATGTTCAGTATATACTTGCTAAATTTTTAGTATTCGTTTTTAAAATTAATATTTTAATTCAAAATGATATCCATTCAATATATTTGGTATACATTTAATATATTTTAGTAAAATTTGAAAAAACTAAATTGTTAGTTGATTTATTATTTTAAAATTTGTAAAAAAAATTAAATTAAAAATGATTATAATAACAACAAATGGTATACTCTTGAAATATTCTGAGTATATCAAATCAACTAAACATATACATCAAATCAACAAAAAATCAACCAAATATATAAACAAAATAAACCAAACATTTACTCAAAATAAAATATAAAAAAAAATCTATAAAAATCTCAATTATTATTAATAAAATACTAATGCCACGTTTTGGGAAAAAAAGAAAAAAAAAAAAAAGAGTACTAATGTCATTTGGTATTATGAGAACCAATAAAACTTTATTTATAAGTTTGAAGTTTTGGTCAACAGTCAAAACTAATTTATTTACAGCTTTCCAGCAAAGTAAAGCTCCTAGAACAAGATCAAAATTACTTAAAAATTGTATTTTGCAATTTGCTTAAACAACTGTTTCTGCTACACAGTATTTAACTCAACAAAATAACTCTCTCTCTCTCTCTCTGCACATTCTTTGTTATTTTAGTTTACTATATATATGAAAAATATAATCACCACCAAAAACCATTTTCTTTGTCTTAGCAAAAGAAATTTTTTTTTTTTTCCTTCAAAAAATATATTGAAAGCACTTTTCCACATATGGAATAATTAAGTACTATAGTTAGTTCTTATTTAGTAGTTCCTCTATCATCTGCAATGCAATTCTCTGCTCTTTATTATCACCATCCGTACCACAATCAACTAATTTTTGCTATGCTATTATTTCTGATGTCTCGGAGCAAGACAGTTTAAGTTGAGTCTCATATCCATCCTTCTTTTCAAGCTCAACAATCATAACCCAATTCAAATCGGAGCGTGGTCCTGTTCGCTTTTGCCATACCCCAATATGACAATTCTCAGTGTCAAGCCTAAAGCAAGTGAGAGAAGGAGATGAGGATTTACAACATTTGCGAAACATTTGCGAAACTTTGCACTAAGTAAAAAAGATAGTGCTCTTGTACTAAACAAAGCGAAAAGCGGATAAACATAAAAAAAAAAAAAAAAAAAAAAAAAAAAAAAAAAAAAAAAAAATTGCGTAAAAAAACTAAAATAATTTAGCAAAATTAAAAAAAACGAGCGTTAAAATGATTTTATTTTTTAAATATACGTACCCGCTGTAATTTCCTCTTATAAAATTAGTATCTCACCTGACCCAGTTTGGCCCACAAAAGCCCAAATAGTTCTTTCTTTTAGGTGGGCTTTTTTCTTTTTAATTTAAATAAAGCCCAATATCTTTAAATGGCATAGATATTTTATTGGATGCTGCCAATATTAAAGCAATAATAATTACATAAAATTAAGACTTAATTGATAAATTTACCTTACAATATCTTTATTTTTAAATTCTACCTGATCTCAAAATTTAATTGCAATTCTACTCTAAAGTTAAATTAAAAATAATAATAATATTTTTCATACTAATTTGAAGGAAAAAAGTAAAATTGACATTGAAACTTATTATATCATATTATCAATTTAATTTTTAAATTTGATAAAAATTAATTGAATTTTTTAACTTTATGAATTTGATAAATTGCTAATAATAAAATAAATGACTCAATTAATCAAATTTATAAAGTTAAAGAGTTAAATTAACTTCAATTAAAATTTAAAAATTAAATTAATAATATAATATAATATGTTTAAGGATCAATTTATTTTTTGGCCTTTTAATTATTAATTTTTTCTTACAATTATGATTTAGGGTAAAATTACAACTAAATTTTAAAATTAGGATAGAATTGACATAAAATAAAAAATAAGGTATAATAGTAAAAATGCACAAAGTTTAACGTAAATTTATCTACTAAGGGGGTGTTTGATAACTCAACTTATTACTTAATTTAATATTTTCAGCACTTATTAATTTTAAAATGATTTGATAATATAAAATAATTTCAACTTAAAATTTTCAATTAAGTCAAAAACCACTTAAAATGGTAAGTTAAAATATTTAACTTAAAATTTCTACTGAATATAATAAATGATTAAATTTTTAAATAATTTACATTTTAAAAACTATATCACTTATATTATTAGCACTTAAAATTCAGCACTTAAATTTTCAGCACTTAATTTTCAGTTTTACCAAACACCACCTAAGCCTAAAATTAAAGCATCTGAATGCCCTATTTAAAAAAAAAAATTATATTGACCCTCTTTCATGATAAAATAATGAAATAGTAAAAAAGAACATTAAAAATATTAACTCTTTTATTTTATTGGTTTTTTTTTTAAAATATATTATAAAGCTAATATATATGGTATATATGAAGGAAAAATCTAATAAAATGAGGGAAAATTTATTACTTTATACTTTTGAAAATTCTTTTATTTTAGTCTTTTAATTATCACTCTGATGCAAATAATACAAATCATAAGTTAACAATATATTAAAAATCATAACTAAAAGGAGATATAATTTTCATATAAAATAAATTACTTTTATATATAATTTTCATATAAAATAAATTAATTTTATATCAATGAGAAAAAATAAAATTTTATTACAAAATCATAGTTCATTTTTCAATTTAAAAATAACTGGTTGGACCTTGTTTGCTTTGCAGGCAGGTCCAAGTAAATTTTGTTATATTTTTAATAATTAAAATATTATTAATATTTATAGATTTATAAATATTATAATATTATAATGAATGTGTCTATAAATAATAAAAAAAATTATTTATTTTATATTTATTGAATTAGTAGTTTATTATCTTTATTTACGTGGTGATTTATTGTCAAATGACAAAAATTTATTCTTTTAATTATGAAAAAATAAAGTTCAGGAGAAATTATAAAGTTATAATTACTAAAATATTATAGTATAGTGTAGTTAATTTTATACTCACCTTTTTTTTTTATCTTTATTTATAATGTAAAATTTTGTAATAAATATCATTAAAATTGATATAATGATTTTCATTATCTATATTCACATAAAAAAAATTAAGTGTTATAGTTTTTTAGTAATAAATATCATTATAAATTATAAAATAATTTTCATTATTTACATTTAAGTAAGTAAAAATTAAGTGGGTGTTTGACAAAATTGTTTGATGCAGTTGTTAGCTTTTTGGTTCCTAACAGCTACATCAAATTCGTTTGATTATTATTATTATTATTTTTTTTTTTAAAATGATAAATTTATCATCACTATTTATACCATCTCTTTACTACCTTATATGGCGTAATGTATTTGTGCAAGAATAACTTATTTTATTTTATATTATTTTTATTTTGATAAGGATAAAAATGTAAATTCACTAAAATTTATTTAACAAGTGGAGAGCTCTATTTGTTTTTACAAAAATCTTTGATTTCTTCTACTTTGATTTTACTGACATGTAATATATGAATGTAGATATTTATTATGCTGACCATTTATTTTTTTTATAAAATGAGACAAATAATAATAGATATGATAAGACCATTTGTATGGAGTTTATATAAATTAAAAAAAAAATGTAATTTCTTATATTGTAACTTTTTTTTTTTTTTTTAAATCCAATAATATCATTAAAAGCAACAATCATAAAGTAAAACATTGGCAAGGAAATTAGGAGGGACTGTATACCACTCCTTCGCATCTGACAAAGAACGAGCAACTTATGCAACACAATGGGTTGCTTTGCTCACAGATCACCTAACAAATCTCATATGTGTTAAGAATAAATGATTAAAAATAAAATAAGTCAAAAATTGGTGACAATTAGGCCAACCAATTTTTGACTAAATTGGTTGGTGGCAACCAATTTGGACTAAATTGGTTGGTGGCAATTAAGCCAACTAATTTGGATCAAATTAGTTGATGGATGCCTATAAAAAATATTGAGAGGAAGGCAAAGAAATAGTACAAGAAAAAGAAAAATTCCTTATATTTAGAGAGTTTAAAAAGTTTGAAAAAAATTCTCTTGGGTGTATTTGAGATTTTTGGGTGTGAGAAAAATATTATGAGTATATGTGGTTGTAACAATTTTCACATAGTGAATATTACAACACTGTGATTTTTCTTCTTTTGGGAGTTTCCACGTAAATTTCTTATGTTATCATTCTTCCATTATTTCTTTTGTTATTCTTACATAATTGTGATTTAAAGGAAATTTGATTAATTAAATTAAGATTTCCTAACAAGTGGTATCAGAACTTCGGTTACGTGTAGATTAACTGTTTGTTTGTGCTGTGTAAGAAAAATGTCAGGCATCATAGTTGATATTGAGAAGTTTGATGGGAGAATTAATTTTGACTTGTGGCAAGTACAAGCCAAGGATGTGTTAATCCAATCTGGATTACATAAGGCTTTAAAGGGGAGACCGACCCCTGTGTCCAATGAAAAAGACTCAGAAAAATTCGTTGAAAGTAGTGACTAGAGAAAATCTAAAATAACAGACGAAGAATGAGAAGAGTTAGACATGAAAGGTGCAAGTCAAATATGTCTTTGTCTAGCAAAAAACGTTATTGTCAATGTAATTGAATTGTCTATTACAAAAGAACTGTGGGATAAGCTGATGGAGTTGTACCAGACCAAAAATCTTTCAAATAGGTTGTATTTAAAAGAGCAATTTCATAAATTGCAGATGGGAGAAAGTATAAAAATTTCAGACCATCTGAGTGTTCTGAATGGGATTGTTTATGAGTTGGACTCTATTGGAGAGAAAATTGATGATGAAGATAAAACTTTGCGACTCATCTGGTCTCTTCCACCTACCTACAAACACATGCAACCCATTTTGATGTATGAGAAAGATAATATGAATTTCTCAGAAGTTACTAGCAAGTTAATTTCTGAAGAAAAAATGCTGAATGGTGAAGGTAACAATTCTACTGAAAATTCAGCACTGGTAGTGAACGGTAATTGGAAGAAGAAAAAGAACTCTATGAAGAAACATGTTACATGTTGGAGGTGTGGGTAATCTGGGCATGTGAAGAAAAATTGCCAAAATGGTGGAGCTGGTTCGACTAGTAACTCCAAGTTTAAAGACGCCGCAAATAATGTCTTCCACGATATAGGAGATGATGAGCTCTCTCTGTAAGGAGCTGTGTATGTCCTCATGGCATGTTGATACCTACTAAGTTTTCATGAAAGAGGATGTAATTGGTAGCGGGTCCACAGGTTTGCATATGGGCATTGGCTGATGGTTATGTAAGGTGTGTAGTGAAATTATTGTCGATGGCTAATGAGCTTTCTGGAAAGTCAGCATGGAAGTTGCAACTTAATTTATTATCAGGTTTTTTCGATATGAGCCGAGATGAAATTCTTAGAATTGGTGAATTAATTCTAAGTGAGTATGCTTTTATGGTGGAGCATGATAAATTCTTGTAATTTAGAATTATAACTGTCGATGTTAAACAGTGTTGTAGTAGCTGTATGTTTTTTTTTTTTTTTTAATCATGGTGGAAAATGTTTGGAATAAATGATTAAAAATAAAATGAGTCAAAAATTGGTGGCAATTAGGCCAACCAATTTTTGACTAAATTAGTTGATAGCAGCCAATTTGGACTAAATTGGTTGGTGGCAACTGTTTAGAATAAATTGGTTGGTGGTAATTTGGTGGCAATTAGGCTAACTGATTTGGACCAAATTAGTTGATGGGTGCCTATAAAAGGCATTGAGAGGAAAGCAAAGAAATAGTATAAGAATAAGAAAAATTCCTTATATTTAGAGAGTTTAAAAAGTTTGAGAAAAATTCTCTTGGATGTATTTGAGATTTTTGATTGTGAGAAAAATATTATGAGTCTATATGGTTGTAACAATTTTCACATAGTGAATATTTTTTCTCTGCTTATCTTTGACAACACCGTGATTTTTTCTCCTTTTGGGAGTTTCTACGTAAATTTCTTGTGTTATCATTTTTCAATTATTTTTTTTGTTATTATTGCATAATTGTGATTTGGAGGAAATTGAATTAATTAAATTAAGATTTCCTAACAATATGCACCTGTCTAAAATGCTTAAACAATTGTTTACAGTCATCTATAATTAAATGAAGCCAAGAAATGCTACTGGTAGATCAAATCTCTTTAACAACTTGAAAAGCATTTGTCTCGATGATGAAGCTGTCAATACTATTCTCAGATAGCCAACTGAGAGCTTCACGAACACTCATGGCCTCAGCTTCACTTGGTGAGAAATTTCCAAACATAGAACAAAACCTCGCCATCACCAACTTCCCCTCTGCATCTCGGACCACGCATCCCAAACCCATATGTCCTTGGTCAGAAAAAATGGCAGCATCCACATTCACTTTCAGCCACCCATTTATGGGCTTAGTCTTTTCTTTTTTAGTGATAGTTGTTAGATATTAGGTAGTCAAACAATTATTGTTTACCAAATCTATAATTTAGAGCTTTTTCGAAACGATTTCATTAATGGTCATTAAACATATTAACAGTAACAGTTAATAATAATTTTAACAAACACTTAACAACAATCAGTAACAGCTATCTGCAACATCTAACAAACTAACAGCTAAACTAAATGGGGCCTAAGCGTGTGAAATTATCTTAACACTTTTTACTAAATATATTATCATAAATTGTAAATTATGATAAATTATAAAACAAGGTTAATCAAGAAAAAGAATCATGATTTTCTTAAACAAAAATTCATATATTTTGATTAATTTATCGTAGGCAATTTTAGTATTAATATAATATTAATTATATGTGTAAAAAATTGAAATGGGTAATTTTAAAACATGAATGCACTTTTTTTTTTTTTTTTTTTTGCCCAAAAAAAAGACTAATGACATCAGTACAACTGTAGTTCATACATTTAGGAATAGCCTAGCTAAAGAAAATATAATTGGACATTAGGTCCAAAAAAAAGCCTACCCTATAAAAGGTTTTTGGAATTGGGCTTCAAACCCATAAACAACACATACACCAAACTCCAGGTCTGTAAAACGCACATCCCATAAACCTACATGATTTTTTAAATTACAATTAAATCTCCTGATAAAGCCTTTTCCTTTCAAAATAAATATATAGATGATCTTACTATTAAAATAATATTTATGATTATTAAAGTAAAATAAAAATTTAACTTTAATCCTAATTTCAACATTAATCATGATAATATTATGATTATAACTTATAAAATATACAACATTTGTTATTCATATAGTATCTTTTATTTTGCACTTCTAATATTAATTAAAGAATTTTAAATAGTATGTTGAATAATTTATAATATCCTTAAAATAATATTTTTTAACTTATTTAAAAAGATTTTATTAAAAAATTATAATTATATTATAAGATTATTTACCGTAATTGTCACGCCCCGAACCCGAAGGCACGTGACCGGCACTAGGGAACGGGAAAGTTTAAGGCTTCTGGAACCCGTAGTAAGCCTGACTGCTCTATAAACGACAAAACTGCAAAGTGACAGCTGTAACTGTCACAAACCAAGGGCTATGAGCCCACCTGTTAAGCAGAACCTGGTAAAACATTACATCAAGCCACTCAGAACTATCAACTCAATCATATCAATTTTCTTATTAAATCACATTAATGCCATTCAGGCATTCATCTCAATGACATCATTAACATCAATCTCATCATCAGGTTCCTACTCAACATAAATATTATGACATCTATAATGAGGAACCTCTGGTTACCTTAAAACTTAACATTTAATAAAATAACAATGCGGAGTGTTAGAGTACTAATAATGTAACATAATATAAAATTAATTACATATCTGAATAAATACTCATATTCCACTGCCGAAGGATAATGGCAGGAATAACTTAACATAAACTGTACTTCTCAAGCTCAACCTGCAACCTGGGAAAAATTGGTGAACAGGAATGAGCGTTCAACTCAATGAATTATATAGTTATCAATATAACGTGCCATTCGAATGCTGAAAATGCTAATGCAATGCCACATAACAATTAATCAAATAATCACACATATGGATGAGAATCAGTCCACAGGAATCATACTATCATCAAATACGGGGAGTCGATCCCCCACCTTGGCTCTCTGAGTCCAACTGAAAAGTACTCATAATATCCAATACATAGGGTACCAGCTGTCCCTGGCCGAAGTCATGCAGCGACCCGACTAGCAGCAGCAAGCGATGAGCAAGCTCCTGAGCTGTCATACACCAGTCAAAGCTCATCCCTCATATCATATTCTCATTCCTAGTGACTCCTGTGTCATCCCAATACCATCCCGCATTCACAACAAGTATGCAACACATAATTAAATAAACGTTCACACACATGTGTCAAATTGCTTATCTCATATTCATAATGCTTATTTATATATATAACATCCAAACAATCAATGTATGAATGCCAATGAAACATTAAATAAAAGGAATGGAGCATTATATTAAGCTATATAACTCACAAATTTGGCGAAAGCCCACTAACTCATCTCACAGTGCGACATCTCGCAGACTGAATAATGCCTGAAGCATCGATACTGTATAACAGAATCATCATCAGAACATTGACCATTAGATTACAATATACATAAATTAACTTTAAAGATTCT
>CATKHJ010432472.1:0-22068 GCA_949750685.1 Vernicia montana | reverse complement strand
TATATCTATTTTATTTTCTCCTTTGCTTTGCATGTTCCCTTTTCTTTTATTTCCCTTCTTTTAGTTCTTTTGTTCTAGCATAGTTTATTGCTTTTCCCATTTCCTTTTTATGATCCCTTTCTCTTCAATCCCTTTCTTTTTATCACTTTAAGAGGTATGTTAATTAGAAACTTAATTAATTAACTTGTTCTGATCCTCTTCTTATTTGTTAATTAAACCTGACCTAATTAACAACTTGGAAATCAATCTTGTTTGATTAAAATCAACCAACTCACCTTTTAGTTAATGCACTGAAACATGATAAAAGGTTAAGACTTAAACAAACCCCCTTCGTAAGAAGGGCGAACTACGTGAATTTTGATTCCCATTCGAAGGGATATGTAGGCATGCTTGTCTGAAAGCATCAAATCCAATTAAAACGAATTTTCTTCCTCTTTCACTTTCTTTGCATACTTTTTGTGTTTTCTTTCATTTCTTTGTTTATTTACTTTTGTTATTTGGATTAATTTTGGGGAATGTGTTGCTTTCCTAGAATCCGATAAGGGCTAGAGAAAGTATCCCCTATTTTGGTTTACTTTGTAAATTTAACATTCTTATTTACTTTCTGTATTTACTTTCTTTATTGCTTTCAATTCTTTTATTGCTTTATTTTACTTTGATCCATACATTATTATTCATTCATTTATAATTGTTCATGAAATTTATTTTAATTTATTGTGTATTAAATTTGTCAAACCAATTAAAATGAACTGAAAACTTAGTCTCTGAATCCTCTTTAGTAATCGAGGCTAGTGCACTTTTTTTCCATTGGATAAATAATTGGAGTCAAATGGGATTTTCCTTAACTTTTCCCAAAATAAAATAAAATTAAGGTGACAACTTCGAAATTCATTTTCAAAATCAACCAATCTGAACCCGAAGGTTCCATCATGAGACCAAACCCGAATGAGCATTTCGATCCCCTCTAGCGGATTGGACCGATGCTCGGGCGAGGCCTCATAGTCTCCGGAGCTAGCTTTGAAGACCTGGAAGGCACCAATAGATTCGTCTCGGTTTCAAGATTTCAGAAGTAGCATTCACTCGCCGCCATTCATGGTCTTTTCGTAGGAAAACGGTCAAGAACTTTCGGAAGGTAACTTTTTGATCTCTTCCTCCGACAACAGATCAGTTACATGGTTGGTACTGGAATGAAGCTGAAGAAAAGAGGAGTCCAATGGGACAAAAATCACTGGGAACGGAGGTATGGATCGGCCAGAATCTGCAATTGAAGTTTCGGTCTCTAGAAAACTTATTCCAGCGATTTTGCTGCCATCCCTTGATGGTTCACGCCACTGCCACTTCACCTGAGGTCACCAGATGACGAGGGAGCCGATGGTGGTGGCTATGTCGGCCACCTCCGGTGGAGGGGGTGTAGATCAGTGATCGCAACTCTCTTTTCTCTCTCTTGGTTCGCTTTCTCTGTCTCTATTTTCTTTTTTTGGCTTTCTATTTTGTTTTTGCTGATCTGATTTTTTTTTTATTTTATTTGCTGATCTGCTTTTTTTTTTTATGATTGTTGGAGACTCAAATCTGATCTAAAAAATTGTTGATGACCGGAATAATTTTTTCAGGCATAAAAGGAAGGTAGGGACATGACTTCTGTGTCGTTTTCCACAAACAGTGCCAATTTGATGAAGCTAATTCTAGTCGGGGTAAAATAGTTCAATCTTCTCTTTGGTTGAATTTGAGTTGATGTGACCTGCAAGTAGAAATAAGAGTCAAATGGGCTAGGCCTTATGCCTAGCAAAGCCACTCTAATGGTCAAGTTAGTAGATTGACTCAATTTAGGTGAAACATTCTGTTTCAATAAGTTCTCTATATGTTTGTATGTCATGTATTCATGTATGTGTCTACCTGTAAAGGTTGTTCCTCAAAGTATTTATAGGCTATGAGTCTTTATGTAAGTTAAGTGTCCTTGTATGGATTAAACACAGACTTCTAGTGCGAGTTGGATTTGGATGGCTATTTGCATGTTTAGTTTCAAACTAGGAACCTAATTAATGATAACATTGACCCTGATCTTTCAGTATTTGACTTTTAGGTAGCTAGGCCCGGCCTATTATAGCTTAATTTGGTTCGGTATATTTTGTCCCTTATCAGGTGGTATTGGAAGTGTTAATGATTTGCAGGTTGTGATTCTAGGTGATTGTTATAGTTGCAGTTGATATGTTACTGATTGATATTTGATTGCTAGTGTTTATGGGTTCTACGGGTGGTTGATGCCCTTACGGCTACCCATGTCCTAGGACCGTCGTGACTTTAAAGATGGGTCGTGACACGTGGCCACTTGAGAGAGCACCAGTAAGTGGAGCTCGACCCACTACCACCTGTGGTAGCTCCGAAAGTCACCCCGAGTGTGAGACCTACGGGTTGGCTCTAACAACTAAAACAATTGTATAGTGTCCATTCTTCTAGTCTCTGCATCTCTTTTTCTCTTTCAATGACTTGAATTCAATATCTTCAGCTTAAAATTGAAACTTTGCATTTAGATGTTATGTGATTTTGAGTATTCAACAATTTATTGAAGATTTTGGATAAGTTAGCAATTTGCTAGGTAAAATTTAAATTTGATTATTAAAATAATTAGTTCTTAAGGTTGGAATTCATGCCTAAAAACTAATGATATAATTGAATTGTGAAAACTTATAAGAGAAGAATGAAGATTTAGGATAATGTATAAGGCATAGAGAACTTACATGATAAAGCTATAAATATAATCTTATAAATAATAAAACTTTAAATTTGATTTTACAAATGATACTGTTAATGGTGAGAGAGCAAGAGTTTAATATGTATATGTATGAAGTCTAGAAAAGAAATATTATGTAATTAGCAATTAAATTAATTGGATATAATTGTTTTGAAATTCAAGAAAATAAAAAAGAACTAAAGAAAGGAATAAATAACAGTATGCTTTTGGTTAATGAAAACTTCAAATATGATATAGTAATTTAATATAAATAATAGTGGAGAAGTTAAGATTCATATATATAGAGAGAGAGAGAGAGAACTAAATAAAAACTTAAAATAGGATGATTTTATTGGTTATAGTTTATTGAAAACAAGAGCTTATAAAAAGGAAATAAAATATTAAATTGTTAAGCTAGACCATAGATATTTCAATTTATGAATGAAGTGTAAGCAAAGAACTATTTGCTCCAAGCAATTGATCGTTCGATCTTGGAGACCATTCTTCAAATGGACACTTCCAAACATATTTGGGATTCAATGAAAAAGAAATATTCAGGCACAACCAGGGTGAAGCGAGCACAACTTCAAACCCTAACAAGAGACTTTGAGACTCTTCAAATGAAATCAGGAGAATCTGTTACATAATTCTTTAGGAGGATAATGGGGATTGTAAACAAGATGCACTTTCATGGTGCAGTCATGGAAGACGTTAAAATTACTGAGAAAGTCTTGAGATCAATGACCTCAAAGTGGATCTATGTTGTCTGTTCCATTGAAGAATCTAAAGATGTTGAGCATATGTCCATTGATGAGCTTCAAAGTTCCTTGCTTCTTCATGAACAAAAATGCAATCACACAAATGATGTGAAGGAGCAAACAGTTCTTAAAGCCTCTACTGAATCCTCAAGCATAAGAGGAAGAGATTGTGGAAGAGGACGTGGAAGTGGTCGTGGAAATAGGGATGGTAGAGATAGCAAAGATGATAGCAATTCATCTTATGCTTCCAAGAGAGATGATAACTCTCAAGGAAAAGGAAGAGAGCACTATGACAAGTCCAAGATCGAATGTGGAAACTTTGGTCACTATAAGAATGAATGTTATACAAAGCTACCAAAGGAGAAGGGAGAAAAGTCCTACTTTGCTGAGAAAAAGAATGAGGAAGAGACACTTTTAATGGCCTTTCATGTATTGGAGGAGCCTAATCAAGAGACATGGTATATGGATACCAATTGCAGCAACCACATGAGTGGATGTAAGTCTTCTTTTTTAAATTTAGATGAAAGTTTTTGTTCAGTTGTAAGTTTTAGAGATAAATCAACTGTGAATGTAATGGGAAAAGGGGATATTCAAATCGGGGCTACGAATGATTTTATTGAAATCATTTCAAATGTTTTTTATATTCCTAATTTAAAAATAAATCTTTTGAGTGCTAGTCAGTTACAAGACAAAGGATATAGAATCACAATCTTCAAAGGAGAATCTAAGGTGTATGATAAAAAATAAAAAATAAAATAAAAAAAGACAAAAAAGACAAAAAAAAAAAAAAAAAAAAAAAAAAAAGGCTTTATTGTTATAGTAAAAATGACTCAAAACAGGTTGTTTTCCTTAAAGATCAAGACAATGCCAACTTGCTTGTTTGTTAAAGAAGATGACTCATCATGGAGGTGGCATCATAGATATGGCCAGAATTTTAATGGGTTGAAGACACTTCATCAGAGACAGATAGTTATTGGTCTTCCATTAATCACTTCATAAAAAATTTGTGAAGAATGTGTTATTGGGAAACATCAAAGGGACACATTTCCAAGTGGAAAAGCAAAAAGAGCTCGAGTTGTACTTGAATTGGTTCACTCATACCTATGTGAACCAATCAATCTAAATTCAAATGTTAATAAAACATATTTTCTATCCTTTATTGATGATTTCAATAGGAAGACCTGGGTGTATTTCTTGCAGGAAAAATCAGATGCATTTCAAGCATTCAAAATTTTCAAGGCTCTAGTTGAAAATGAGGTGGATAAGAAGATTAAAACTCTCAGAACAAATCGAGGAGGAGAATTTTGTTCTAATGAATTTGATGCATATTGTGAAGCAAATGGCATAAGGAGGCAACTAACTACTTCATACACACTACAACAAAACGGTGTGTGTGAAAGCAAGAATAGAACTATTCTAAACAATGTTCAAAGTTTGCTAGCTACAGGAAGAGTTCCAAAACAATTATGGCCCAAAGTTGTGTTATGGTCAATCCATGTTTTAAATAGAAGTTCAACCTTTGCAGTGAAGCATATGACACCTCAAGAGGAATGGAGTGGAAAGAATCCTTTAGTTGAGTACTTCAGAGTTTTTGGGTGCATTGCATATGCACATATATCTGATGAAAGAAGAAAAAAATTTGACAACAAGATTGAAAAATGTTTGTTTCTTGGGGTAAGTGAAACTTTCAAGGCTTATAAATTATTTAATCCTGTGACAAGGAGGGTGTTAATAAGCAAAAATGTGGTTTTCAATGAAGAAGCCAAATGGAATTGGACTAATGGCAACTCAGTTCCAAATCCAATACTTGATGATGATGTCTTAGATGGTGAGATGGAAGAAGATTCTGAAATCCAAGAGCAACCACTTTCTCAACCTGAAATCCAAGAGTGGTCATCTTCTCAACCTATGGCTCAACAAGTAAAAGAAGAAAGAGGTTACAATTTGAGGGATGAAAATACAAGAGAGAGGCCAACATGGATGATGGATTATGATGTAAGTTATTCAAATTTTGATGATGATAATGCTCATTTTGCACTATTTGTATACAGCGATCCAATCACATATGATGAGGTTGTTAAAGAGAAAAAATGGAGAGAAGCAATGGACAAAGAAATTGAGTCCATTGAGAAAAATCACACTTGGGAGCTGACATATTTGCCTAAAGGACAGAAAACCATTGATGTCAAATGGGTTTTTAGGACAAAGTTGAATGAAAAAGGTGAAATTCAAAAACACAAAGCTCGACTAGTAGCAAAAGACTACAAACAGAAGTATGAGATTGATTATAAGGAAGTGTTTGCCCCAATTGTAAGACAATATACAATTAGGTTGGTGACTTCACTAGCAGCTCAAAACTCATGGTCAATTTTTCAATCAGATGTAAAGTCAGTTTTCTTGCATGGAAATTTGCAAGCAGAAGTATTTATTGACCAGCCACCTAGTTATGAGAAGAAAGGAAAGGAAGAGAAGGTCTACAGGTTAAAAAAAAAGGCACTATATGGACTGAAACAAGCACCACGAGCTTGGTATAGTAGCATAGATGCTCATTTTGCCAAGCTAAGATTTCATAAAAGTCCATTTGAGCACACTCTTTATGTCAAGACTAGAGAAGGAGGTAAGTTACTCATTGTGTGTTTATATGTTGATGACTTGATATTTACTGGTAATAATGTCAAGATGTTTGATGAGTTTAAGATATCTATGATGAAGGAGTTTAAAATAACTGATCTGGGATTAATGCGTTATTTTTTGGAATTAGAAGTCATTCAAACTACTGCTAGTAATTTCATTTACTAGAAGAAGTATGCACAGGAAATTCTGGCAAGGTTTAAAATGGCTGATTGTAAGCCATTTGAAACACCAACTGAACCTAATTTAAAGTTGCGCAAAAATAATAACGAGAAGGAGGTAAGCATCACTTATTTTAAGCAAATCATTGGCAGTTTCATGTACTTAACCTCCACGAGACCTGATATCATATACAAATTTAAGAAAATTATAAAGAACTATTGTTGTAGCTATTTTTTATATATCACAGACCCAACTTATTTACTAAATGAGGTGGATACCCAGTGCGCAGGATTAAATCGTCATCCATTCTTCTACTAACTAGGACGCCCTCTTGTAAGATTGCTTTTGAAATAAACTAGTGTGGCCCTTTTCATGGCCCAAACAGGCCCAATATAGGTCCAACTCATTTTGTTCACGAATCACTAACTGCAACCCATTATACATTCTCAATTTTATTTGCTTTACTGGTATGTTCTTTTTTAATTTGTTTTAGATTTCCTGTATTGAAATTTGAAAATTATGATATTCTTGTGCACGAGGAATAATCGTGTAGCTGGGCTTTTGTAAACGGAGAGGTTTATATTCAAGATGGGATTTTTCAAAGGCAAATGGTTTAGTTAATTTTATAATGATTTCAAGGTTTTTTTTTTTTTTTTTTTTTTTTTTTTAAGTTTTTTAATTTTCATGAATTTGTTTATCCATTTACATTTTAGTTTTGTCAAGAAAAAAAATATTAAATCTTCATTCAATAGGTTTATATCAGTATATATATAGATTTCTTGTCCACTGTAATTCATCTTTTGTGAGTAAATTATGAAATTATATCTTAGAACTTTGTGTATTATATGATAAACTTCATGTATCTTGAATGCACACTGACTTTACCCTTATATCAAGTTAATTTACATGACACTATAAGAGTACAATGGTAAGTTTAAATCTCGTTAAACTTTTGTATGTTAAGTTAACTTGCTTTTGGGTCTATTTTCAAGCTGAGTAGAAATTTGTTTTCATGATCCAAAGTAGTAACGCAAACAAAGATTCTTGTACAAGTAATTACGGAAATTAAGATTAGAGGTGGTAAACAAGTCGGTCATTACGGATTGCATCACTTATCGAGTTGATTCACAACGAGATTTTGAGTCAAATTCAGATCAATTTATAAAATTATAAAACTCATACGTAGCCTCTATTCCTCAAATATTATATATAACCAATCCTAAAGTGTAAAACTACCACATCACATAGTAATTTTTTTTTTTTTTTTTTTTTGAAGCAACTATGGTTGTTATTGAGATTGAAACTTAAAATATCTTAACTCTAAAGATAATTTAAGTACTATTGAATTAAGATCTTATTGTTATTCATATATATATATATATATATATATATATATATATATATATATATATATATTTCGTTTTATTGATTTTGAGGTGAAAAATGCTCTTGATGCTAAAAAAGATTTGTTGTCGTTATATTATTATTATTATTCAATTAAAGTTGAAATCTCCCAATATTAAAAATGATTTTTTTTTCAATCGATTAGAGGTATTCTCATATCAATTTACATATCAATCAATCGTGACAAAAATGATTTCAATACTGATAAAACTAAATTATTATAAATAATAGTGGCGACCTTATTAATATAGATAAAAGTGGGTTGTTAGGAAGGCCCATATCTAATGGGCTTGAAATAGTAGGACATAAATGTACCTAAAAGCAGCATGTGAATTGCTAATCATTTATTTGGTAATTAACACACTCTTAGCTCATTATGGTGGTTGTTATTGCGCTTTCATTTCAATCCTTTCTGATAGAGAAGATGTTTAATTATTTAGGACCATGTGAGAGAGAGAGAGAGCCAAAACCAAAATTCACTAACATTCACATGCATCATAACCTAATAATATACAGCTGGAGTAGCGACCAATCTATTTTTAAATCAGCAAACAATCATCAAATTACTATATATATTATCACCTTTTGTCTTTTTAGTAATTCAGAAATTTCTAAACAAAAGGAATTTAGGATGAAATTAATTAACAACTCATCTTTAGGGTATAAAGGAGTGAAATTACTTGATTTCAATTTACAAAATATTTCAATTTAACTTGATATTAATTAATAAATTGAACTTAAATATTATCATTCTAATAAATCGTCAAGACAAATTTGAATATTAAAATATTAGACTCTAGTAACTATCCATTCTAATTGAATATACTTAAATTTTGAAAGAATTTTTTTTATATATTATATGTATATATGTATAACTTTTAAATAATAAATTTTAAAAATTTGAGTTCGAACTCGAGTTCACTATAATTTTTTTGAATTTTAATTGAATAAGTGAAAGTTTACTTAAATTATTATTGATGATGATCGAGTTTCGAATTTCTTAATTGAGTTAAAATTTGAATAGTATTTTACAAATGAATTTTGTTTCATTAATGATATTATATGATTTTTCAGAACTATTAAATTATGAATTTACACACTCATTTAGGGTTTGATTACATGCGGTTTTCATCTTTTTCCATCAAATGCTGAATCTTTAGGTTATTGATTATTCATACAACAGCTTCACGTACAACACATTTGTTTTGTTGGGAAATAAATTTTACATTGAAATATAATATAATAATTCAAAATTTTATATATTTATATTTCAAGAGATTTCCGTTTTAACATTATATGTTAGTTGATTGTTGCCTTATTAATTAACTGAAAAGAGAAATAAAATACTGGTTAAAAACAAATTAATGAGATAAGCTTCTTATTCTGCAGTCAAACAACAAGATATTATTAGCTCCCTCTTTTGCTCCTCTCTTTCTTAATTAATTTATTTTCTTTCCAATGAATAATTAATTAATAAAACCCATAAGATTCAAGGCTTATTACGGACTCTCCTTTAAAGGGATATACATAATATTGAAAAAAAAAATTAAAATTAAAAAGAAAAAGTAAGAAAAGGTTAAAATTCTTAAGCAATGTTTGACATAAGGAATAATTAAAGTGGTGGGTAATTAACTGTTAGGTTAAAGATTTGGATTTTGGAATGTTGGTATTTGTTCACCCAAGAAAAACCTGCAAAAAGGAGGCATGTGATGATGATGTACTGACCTAATATTGCATTAGAGTTAATAATGACAATCAATATTCATGGTAAAATGACCAATTGCACGATTACCACTAATGATACTTGACTTGAAAGGGGATTAAAATATAAGCCAAACAGCCCTAAATCTTTTGTTTTTTATTTTTTGTTTTTCTTTTTGAAACAAACAGCCCTAAATCTTATTACCATAATATATATAAGTTTATTTTAATGAAATTATTATTTTGAAATTTCATCTGGTAAATAAATCAATATAATAACCAAAAGTTATCATGTTTTATATATCCACCACTCTTATTATATTACTATTCCAATTATTATTATTAATCTGTTAATTTGTTTATAAATTTGATATTATCCAATTATATAAATTATAATTGATATTATGTATATCTAGGTATGTATAATTAAAAAATAGTCTTAAATTTAATATATATATATATATATATATATATATATATATATATATATATAAGGTCAAATAAGAATTATAATCAACACATTAAATTTTTTATTAAATATATATTTAATACATTTTTTTAAAATCACTAATAAAATTTTGTCTAAAGTAGAATATAAGATAATATATTTAGATTTTAAATTGAATTCAAAGTTTTATATAATTATTTCATTATTTATTTTATATAGTTTAAGCAACGGAAGGAGAAATTCAAATTATGAATTTATATTATTTGCATTATCAAATTGGCATTTGATCACTAAAATTACAAAATGAACATAAATGCTTATAAGGTTATAAAATAAATATAAATATATAATTAATTATTTAAGAATTTATTGACATATAATATCAAATTTGATTAAAAAAATAAAATAATCTATATGTGAATTAAAAAAATTAATAATATAAACATGCAGAATATCCTAATTACAATTAGTATTTTAATGAATTGAAGAAAGACTGTGGGGAAAAGATGAGGATAAAGAGATTGCACGATATTTGCATGCATTAAGGGTCAAAATAACATGATTCTTAAACAAAAAACAAATTATATTATTAATTAATTAATATAATAATATGGCCTTTTAAGAGTTAGGATGAGCGGTGAAAACCAAGAAGAGTGGCGTAGGGAGACACTTCACGTGGAAAGATTCATGACATAATGGGTTGGTATTTGGTAAAACCAAATCCATCTTCTCATTATTTATTTATAATCCAAACCAGAAAAAATCTTTTGGTAGATACCTCTATTCAACACTCTAATATGGTATCCTATGCTAATTCTTCAACCTTCTTCATCTAATATCTACTCTCTTTAGATGAGAGTGGAAAAAGAAAAATTAACATAGTATCTACTTAGCCTTGTTGGTGGATCGAATCTGAAATAATTAGACTTAAACCCGACTTAAAAATTTCATAATTAACATTGAGGAAAAATTAATTTTCAACTGAAAATTGATGTATACCAACAAAAGTTTATTAAAATGTTTAAATATTTAAAAATAGATTGAGTCCCAAGTCCATACCCATCAAAATTCAAACTCGATCTATGAGTTGATCTGAATTGAAACTTGTATCTTTCTGGTTTTGATCCAAGCTTCCCAAGATGCACTACTTAATTGAGATGGTTTAAATTGAACAACATTGATATTAAAATTATTTTTAATAAAACAATATTACTTAGACGTTATTAAAGAAAATAGTTTACAAGTATTAACTATTTAGTTCTTTAATAAAGATTTTACAATTACAAAGTATATAATTTACTAAAAAATAAATTTTACTAATATTTAATTAATATTTTCAATATATTTTTTCAATAACAATTCAAATAATAATATCAAACACATTTTTTATCATATTTACTTTTGTAACAAGCCTTGGGTGGATCAAATTGGATATTCGATATAACAAACACAACCCCCCTACTTGATTCGATGTAACAAACACAACCCCCCTACTTAAGCTAGCTTGGTATATATATATATATTTTAATCAAGTAGGAGAAAGTGGATTTATATAGGAATTGTAATGGGTGGGTCAGGAGATTTCACAATTGCCATTTCTGTCTCATTATAGTAATTGTGGGCAAAGTTTTATATATATATATATATATATATATATGAGTAAGATGGGCATCCCACTTTAATTTTTGTTATTGTAGATTATTATATCTTATAGAGTTTATTAAATATAAACAAAATTACACACACACACACACATATATATATATAGATAAATTTAGCTCTGATTGAGACTCAAACTCGAAATTTTTTAAATTTAAAAATGATTTCAATACCATTAAAACAAAAACTCATTCGTTAAAATATATATTTTTAAAGTCTGAAATTTAAAAGCAGTAAAGGTTTTAAGTTTTATGCCCAATATTATTGTTATGTTATTATTGTAATTGTTTATTGTTTTTTTTTTTTTTTTTTTAGTCGGTTGGAAGAAATAATCTTTTTATTCTCAAATTGAACAAGGGATTTGAGGAGATGTAAAAAATACACTAAATCAAAACAATTGTGTAATAATATTGAGCAGAAAAAACTGAGAAAAGTGAAACTATGAAAAGTAGGGGTGGCAAATGGGTGGGTTTGAATGGGTATCCATTGAGTATAAATGGATAGGGTCATATATTATCCATTTATTCATTTATAACTCTTTTTAATTTTTATATGAATATTCATACCCATATAACTCAATTGGATAATGGATAATACTAAGTGACTCAAGTTGTGTCAAAAAAAAATTTGACTCAAATCAATATAATTTTAACACATCAAACAATAATAAATAAATAACAATAATTATTTTTATTTTACATCATAAATTATGTAAAAAAAATTATATAATTGTCTTTATTGTGTCAGACGTAATTACGTCATTTAGAATTATCCATATTTAAACTACTCATTTATCATCTATATCTTAATTTAAATAGGTGGATAAATGAATATGGTGAAATTGCCACAAAATGTGATGAATTAATGGCTAGCAGATAGTGGGGAAAGGGAAGGCAAATTAATTAGTAGTGATTCAGTCGGAAATTATTAATTATGATTTATGGAGTTAGATTGTCCTGTCATAATCTCATTGAACTCTTGCTGTAAATGGTAGTAAAAAGAAATGAATGAATGCATTGGTGGTTAGCTAGCTAGTTAGCTAGGTATAGCAGATTTAACAGACAATTCATAACCTGCTTTTTTTTTATGGATGGGATATATTTATTTTTTTTAATTGTAGGTAAAAAGTTTTAATTATTTTATATATGAAGAGAAATATGTGGTGTCAAGCCTTGTTAAGTAGGCTTCTAATCTAATGGAGCATCAAATTAACACACACACATGGTAGAAAATTGATAGTGAATAATCTGAAACTATTGATTTGAGGGTCTATATTTAATTCAAAATAAATTAATAAAAATATAATTTTTTTTAATTTTAAAACCATACTTTTAAGAATTTAATTAAAAAAATATATACAAAAAGCGAATCCAAAACCAATAAAATTCGCTCAAATTTGATTTAAATTTTTTTATGAGAATCAATCCAATTTATAATCCTTCCTCTCATATTAACCCAAATTGATTTAGGTATTATTTGGTATGGAGTAAGTGAAATAATAAAGTAGAACTTCCTGGAAAGTAAAAAAAAATTAATTTGTTTTGTAGTCATGATTGAATAAAGTTTTTGAAAAGTAAGGATCTTCATTAAATTTGAGAGAAATAACTTTTTTATGGGGTTAGATAAGTTGGACTTTTTTAGTTAAGATAATTATAAATTGATATATGTACTCTCTATTAAATGAGACTAGGTATTATTATGTTTTATATTATTAATTTCTAAAAATAATAATATAAAGTCAAATAAAAAAAATCTACTTTCTACTAGGAAGTTAAATACAAATCAAACATATAATTACTTATATTTCATAGAAAATAAATTCTCGAGAAGTTTACTTTCTGAAAAATATACTTTTCAAAATGTAGGTTACGTGATATAAAACGATACCTTAATCAATATGTGATTGAAAAATACATCCAAAGTGTCCATAATTCAAAATAATCCAATTGGAACCCACCGTATTCCAGCTTATCGTTTGATATATCAAATATAGTTCAAAATGGAATGGAATATTCATAGAGAAAAATGGTCTCATTGTGTACTCTCACCATAATTACTTACATTTGTTTTTAGGAATAACAATAGAGTAAAGTATAAGATTAATATATATATATATATATATATATATATATATATATATATATATATATATATATATATATATATATATATTTTAGGTAGGGATGGAGCTGAGAAAATAAAGTGTGAGAAGATATGGATATCCTTGTTTTATTTTTTAAAATTATATAATATTATAATAAATAATTAAAAATATAATATAACTTGGATATATTAGATTTACATGATGTATATATGTAGATTATAATTTTTTTTTCATTCTGTCAGAAATATTTTTTGGATCAGCTTACATATTAATCAAGATTAAATTTTTTTTCCGAATAAATTGATCAATAAGAAAATAAATAAACTCTTTTATCAATCAGACTAACACTTGAAATTTACATTATAATTTTCATATTATAATATTTGTGGAAAAAAAAAAGGATAATATTGAATAATAAATTAAATTTATATAAGTTAGATCTTATGCAAGATATTTCAAGTTCTCAAACTGGTAAAATTTCCAAAGTTGAATAACAACTTTTGTAGAAAAGAAGCACGAAGACCAGAATGAAAGAATTTCCAGCGAGTGAAATACACGTTACAAAGGAGATCGTGGAGTAGTATTTTATAAGCATAGTTAACTTCTTTTTGCCTACAACGTAAATGTCACGTTCCGAATATGAATCTAGAAAAAGTAGAAACAGTATGAAACCGGAAATCAGATCCGGAAAAAAGATAATAAAAATTAAAAAAAAAAAGACAAAAAATTATTATTTTTTTTATTTGAGAAAAGAAATAAAAAAAAAAAAAAAAGAATTGTATTATCCTTTGTTGTGTGTCTTATCATTGACGAGCCAGCACTGACACGTGGTCCTGTCAACAATCTCTCACCAATTTACATAACCAACAAACTTAACCCACTCTTAAATTTTCTTAACCTTCTGCACACGTATGCTTTATAATTGTGACTTCTTGCTTCTATAATTGTCTTTTTATAGACTACTCAATTTTTATATAAGATCTAAGAATTGGAAAAATTTTATATATTTTAGTAGAATGGTCAAATTGGAATGACAAGGCATTGCATCATTTTTAAAATAATATTTATAATAGTTCCAATAACACAATTTAATTGAATTAATTTCAACATTTAACCGTAATTTGATTTAATTAAGTTTTACTGGAATTGATTTCTTCATATTTTAAATAAACGAAAAGTTAAATTTTGAGCTTGTATTAGTGATTTTTATAATTGAATCAGTCTAAATGATCAATTCACTAGTTCGATTAATTTGATTCGATTAAAAATTAATTTGAAAATTATAAATTTATTTTTCATTGATTTTTAAGTTATATATATAGTAGATTAAATTGAATCAATCGTTAAACTAATTCTTGATTTAATCGATTAGATTGATCAATCTGATTTTTTTTTTTAAAATGCACTAATTTGAATTTCTCCATACAAATAAGAAAATGCCTATAATTTGGATTAATAGTTAAAAATCAATAATTGAGTTTTGGAATTTTCAATCGTGAATTAGTAGCATTTGATAATAATTGCAATTGAGAAAATTATTTGTTGAGTACACCCAATGCAGTAATAGTGATGATTACTAAATAATAACCAAGTAAATAGATTTTTATATAATGAGAATTGCGAAAATTATTTCCTTGTAACTACAATCCATTCAACCTATGAAATTTTCATTAATAATTTTTGTTTAAAATATATTGAAATGGTATAGGAAGCCTAAAATAAGAAGGTGATAAACCACTTTCCACTTAGATATAGCTCATAAAGAGGAAGATGGAGAGAGTTATGGTAAAATTACTAAGGTGAGGTTATTTTCTGACTAAAAATAAATGGGAGTAAATTCCTTGATGTAATTGGTTGATGATATTGTATATACATAAGAAAATATAAATTATATCTTACTATATATACAAATTAATTAATTAATTAATTAACATACATTCTATAAAAAACTATATTATGTACTAAGATTGCTGAGTTGGATGATAAACTTTTAGCTCACAATACACACTCTCAAGCTAAGAAAAAGCAACTTAGGTATGTAAGCTAGCTAGATTAGCTGTATCAAATACTTTAGCATGTTACTATATATTTATAAATTTATTAATATAAAATTATAATCATTAATTAATTTATAAAAAAAATTATTATTTATATTATGTGTCTGTATTCATATGAATCAACAAATGTAATTTAAGAAAATTATTCACTCCTATAATTTTTGTATAAATTTTTTTAATAAAAAGATATTGATTTATTTTTTTTCTTTATGTATTATTATTTTTTATATCCTATTTATTATTCTATTTTTTTAATTATTTTTTTTAGAAATTTTTAGAATATATATATATATATCCTATATATTTTTATTATATATATATATTATATTTATATATATATTATTTTATCTCGAATTCTATATAATAAATTATTCATTATAATTATTATACATAATTCATATTTATAAGGGAAATTAATTATAAAATATTTTCTTAATAAAAAGCAAATCTTGGACTATAACATGCTTCCAAATCTCCAATTTCTTAAAAAAGGCTAAGCTAGATCTCTAATCAATTGCCTTTGCCAAGTGTCATGTGAGCTTAGCTAAAAAGCTCATAACTTCCCAACTCAGCAATTAACAGTTTCTTTCTCTCTCTTAGATGGAAAAGTTAGTTCACAAAAAGGTAAGATCAAAAAAAAAAAAAAAAAAAAAAAAAAAACTTATATTCTCACTTACTCTTCTCTTCCTCTCCTCTTCTTATATAATTAGTTTTTTACACACAACTCATCCATGTCATTTTCCTTACCAGATGCAAGAATACAAGAATAAAAGAATCCAACGAACATCTCTCTCTTACCTTGCCAGACACGCTTCATGTTCTTTTTTTTTCTTCATAAATAGTTACAAATCTTCACACACCACACATTTCTTCCATTCACTTCTCCACTTCTTTCTTTCTTTCTTTCTCTCTCTGGTTTCTTTATCAAAATGTCTACTGATCTTGAATTACGCCAAGATTTGCCAAGAATTCAAGTTTCTCCAATCAAGATTCAAACCCTACAATCTTGCACTTCTTCCGACGATTTAATTCGTCCAGAAAATGGTGAAAGTAGTGACAGTGATGACGGATGTCGAACTCCAACATCTGTGGAACATAGGATTCCTGCCGTATTAAGTTGTCCTCCAGCTCCTCGGAAACCGAAGAGGATTGCTTCTTGTAAAAGGAAATTGTCAGAATTTGAATTCTTCGATATTGTTAATCATCAAGAAGTCGAATCTTTCTTTCGGTCAAGTTTTGATCAGATCGTTGTTTCAAAGAGAAGGTGCATGCCCTTGTAAATGAAACGGTAGCATTTATATATGGCAAAGAATCAAGTTTTAATTCTTTCTTCTTTCTTTTTTTATTTTTATTTTTATCTTCAAATTAAATTTAAGTTACGATATTGATTTTTAAGGATTATGGTTCATGAGAAAAAAAAAATGTATGTATTTACACGCTTAAATGCAATGATATGTGAGATAAAATTCAAGTTCTTATAAATATGTAATTCCAGTCAGTATCAAATTTTTTTTTTTTTTTTTTATATATATCAAAAGTTTAATTTTTGATTGTATGAATCGATCTGAAATTGTTTTATTAGTATGAATTTAATCAAATTATTTGTGTATGTTTATTTTGATCTTGAATTTTGGAAATCTAATATCTTATATGTTAATGTATAATTGGATAAATTTTAATTTAATCAATTTGTATATGTATGGGTGCAATAATTAGTTTTATATAATTAGATGTGTTTTGGTTGTAATTTTGTTTGATTAGCTATGATATCTATCTTTATTTGGGTTAGGAGTATAATAATTAAAATGCAATGAAATTAAAATAGGATTTGCTGAGGAGGAGATGATACGGTAGATGAAGGTTGGTAGCTTATAGTTTTGGTTTAAAGAATGAGATATGATTAATCAAGTTTTCACAAACTTCTCATTTGCATATTTGTTTATAATTTTTTTTTTCAAAATGTCTTAATTTTAGAAGACTTCAATACTACTAACTCAAAGGCGAAATCTACATTAATTTATAATTAATTCTTAATTAGTTATTAAGATATATGGTTGGATTAATTTTTTATGGGTTGGTTTGACATGTTAGCCTTGAGTGCTTGACACGGCTTCGGGATTGATAATTAAACATGATTTATGTGCATGTAGAAGAGAGAGAGAGGTTTGTATTTATCAATGAGGCACAAAATTAGGCAATGTGGTATGCCATGGCTTCCAATATTGAATGTGTGATGTCCTTTTGTCTTTTTTCATGATTTGACAATATTATACACTCTCTTTCCCTTGATGAGGAAAAAGAATCATTTCATATACTAGGTACCCAAATGTCAAATTAATTATATTCCTTCCATAAGATGTGAAATGAAATGAAAATTAAACATTTTGTGAGAAAATATATGGAATATCCTTCTACAAATAAGAATATAGAGCATTTCCTTCTTTTTCAAATGATAAAGGCTATGTAACAAACATAATTTGAAAAATACTTTTGCGTAGCTATTAGCTAACTCTATTTTGTCAAAATTTTAACTTATGATATCAAAATGCCTATCTTGCAATATGGTAAATTAGAAATCAATTTGATAAGGAATAAAAATGTCCAAGTTATTATTGGGCCCAAGGATAATAAAGCTCACACTAAAAAGAGATCTTATTCTGGATCTCTCACTAAAGCCCAAGTAAAGCTTACTATAATGAAGCCTAAAGTTCACCATGCAATGTGCCAGGCAGAGCACAACCTCGTCATTGAACCTTCCTTACCAAGGAACAGTAGGCCTCAGGAACGCATGGTTATGTCAGCAATCATCCATCAGTCACATGATGTGAACATTATGATGTACCACCTATCAGGATAGGGCGGCTTCTACCCAGCTACCACACATGAGGCCACTACTTGAATATGGACTAAGTACACGCCTCCTTTGACATTAGAAGCTTTACACCAACACAAGAAGACCATACTCATTCATCATTACTCTAAGAATGTGTGCGTTCCTTCCTCAATAAGCCATGAAACTAAGTATAAAAGGCATAATATACCTTCAATTTGAGGTAGCTGGAACTCTACACTCTCTCAACTCTTTCTTTCTCTCTCTAAATATTCAAGCCATAGAGAACGTAAATTCCTTTTCTCCGGCCACATCCTACGTGAGTTCATTACTGACTTTAGCATCGAAGGGTTCTTGTCAGGCACAAGGCCTGGTCCTCTTAACGTTGTTGTTCTTCTTGTAGGTCGAACAAAGCAAATCCACACGAGAAGGATCCAATCCATTCATCATCCTTAATCTGAGACTAATCAAATTGGTGCCATCTGTAGGAAATAATTGACTAGATTTTTATCAGATCACTTGCATTTTCTCTTCTTCCTTTGAGGTTTGCTACACTGGCATTCCTTTCTTTCTTGAAATAATAATTTCTTGACTCCTTAAGTTACAAGAAACACCTTTTAGCTTGCACGAATATTCTTTCCTTTTCTATGTAAAAAATAATGCACTCTAATGAAAATGACCCTTAAGATCCCTCAGCCTCACATCAAACCCCTATTGGAAACACAAACAACCTTGAAACTCATGCAACTCTACCCCCAAAACACTCAGATCCCTTAAACTATGGATCTAGCTGCCTCCCTACAACTTTTGAATGCCTTGATCCCTAAAAATACCTCAACTGCTCAAAACACTATCCCTCTCACTGCACTTAACCTCGATCTAGCCTCCTCGCTACAACTCATAAGCACAGTGGCTTCTCAGCTCACTTCAGTAGCATAAGCTCTTGCCATTGCACAACAACAGCAATAACAAACTCCTCATACCCTAAGAAGAGATGTAAATAAATGTTTAGCTTTTGAGTTAACACTGTAAAAGGATCTTGGAGTGGAAGGGGAGCAAGCAGTAAAGAGGAGTCAATGAGGTAGGTTGAGGTAAGAGATAATAAGGGTGGGAAGATAAGAGCCCTTAAAGAAAAAGAAAGAACTCCTCCACCGCGGAGAGAACAGGTACGCTAGCCTGAGAGGAGTTCACATGCAGAAAGTAGAGAACATTCTAGAGAGGAAAGACGCTCTCATCATAATGACAAAGTTGATGGTGAAAGGAGTAGTTGAAAGGGGTGATAAAAGGACTGAAAAAGTAAGAGACATAGAAAGTGATGGCCTTGAGAGGAAATCCAGGAAGGGGGGAATGAGGGAAGAAGCATCCCAGTCTGAGTCTTCTTCTCGCCGAAGAGGTCAGAGAGATCAGAAGGCCTTGAATCAATAAAACTTAGCTTAAATGAGAGAAACAATTATAAAGTTTTTGGAAGAAATAGGCGGGGATAGAGGAAATAAGGTTATGGATAAAAACCTGGTGCTCGCCCTCAAATCGCCCTTCATTAAAAGGATTAGTGAGTACATAATGCCTGAGAAATTCAAGCCACCAACAATAAAGAGATAAAATGGCGAGACTGATCCTAGAGTCCATGTCATTGACTACAAACATGTTGTAGAGCTCCAAACCATAAGTGATGAAGTATTATGTCAAGCTTTAAGGGGTTCCTTGAAGGGAGTGGCTATAAGATGGTTTTATGGCTCAGAAGAGGAGAGCATAAGTTCTTTGCTAAGGCTTTCATGCATCAATTCACCTCAAGAATCCCAACGAAGAAAATAACACAATCCTTAGAGTAGGTGGTATAAGGAGATATCGAGTCGCTGAGAGATTATGTGGCTAAATTCAATAGAGAAGCTCTGAAAGTCACACAGATCGATCAGGTGAGAGCAGTTGAAGCACTCCAAAATGGTACTACCCACAAAGATTACTTTAAAGCTCTGTGCAGGCATGCTCCTCAATCCTTAGAAGAAGCCATGACCATGGCACAAAAATATATTAGGCAAGATGATGCCTACAATTTCAGCCAGTTCTTCAAAGGCAAAAGATCTAAAACTTCCAACCAGGGAGAGAAAAAGCCAAGAAAGAAGAATAAGAGAATCAAAAAGAAGGGCCGAGAAGGAAAGGCTCAAAAAGGCAGCAACCTCCATGTTTCGATGCTATGAAGCTCATCCCTCTTAATGTAAACCTGGTAGAGGTGTTCGCTGCAATTCAAGACCAGAACATATGGATGAAGCCAAAACCCATGAAAAGGCCACCTAACCAGAGGGATAAGAATAAATATTGCCTCTTTCATAACTCGCATGGCCACAATACAAATGATTGTAGGTCGCTGATGGAAGAGATCGAGAGACTTATTAAACAAGGCTACCTCAGCAAGTTTTTTAAAGAGAAGATAACTGGCAAAGAATGAGGAGAATTAAGCTGAGACAAAGGCAATCAAATTGCTAATGATGGGTCAGCTAGTGTGATCCATTGTTTAACAGGGAGGCCTAGTGAAGAACCAACTGAAATAAGGCTAAAGCCTTGGCCCGGAAAAAGGAAGAACTTGAATTCGTCTATTGCAGTGGAGCTAAAATATGGGCAGCCAGAGAAGATGGAAGTAGTTTGAGAGCTCCACATGCAGACCCTATGGTCATCCAAGTTGTCATTGCCAACTTTATAGTAAAGAGGATACTAGTAGGTGATGGCAGCTAGACCTGAGCACGGTTCAGTCCAATCTGGAGATTTGAAAATCTCTGGAATTGGACCGAACTTCGGAGATTTTGATTTGTAGAGAACCAGAACTAGAACCAAAATAAAAAAATCTTCGTATTGTATTGTCTCACAAATTTCGGGACAATACAATTCGGGAATCGGATATTTCGGTTCCGGTCTAATCCAATCCGATACAATACGGAGATTCGAAAATCTTGAAAAAAAAAAAGAAACAAAAATATGTAATTTGTTAATTTATATGATAAAAAACAATCAAAACTCAAAATTTATCAATAATTTTAAACAAGAAAAAATATAATTACAGTAAAAATATATAAATATAATATAAATATAATTATATTAGTATTTTACTTAATTCAAATAATTTTAATCTTGATTTATATACTACTTAAAACTAATAAATAATTTCTTATAAGTTATAACCACTTTCTAACTTTTTATACAAATTATTAGCATATTACAAATAATTTCTTCTTGATAATATATTCCAGATATGTTAATTAATAAAAAAATATTTTTAAAAATTAGAGTATTAGATATTAACAAAATTTTAATCTAAAACCTTATTAGTATCACACAAATATAATTACAATTAAAATGATAATATTACTGTACTTATATACTAATACATTATACTTTTTTATTATTACTCATTGATTAATCATAACATATATTAAAAGTTTTTTTTTTCTAAAACATATATGTAGTGAATTTAAAATGTTTAATTGTAATATGTGGTTATATCTTAGTATTATTAAAACTTAATCCACATTATATTACTAATTTTTCATTAATACAAATTTAATGAACCTAATATTTAAGTAAGTTATATAAATAT
>CATKHJ010432454.1:0-13594 GCA_949750685.1 Vernicia montana | reverse complement strand
TTTGAATGCTGAAATTTGTTAGAACAAATGGACGACAAAAATAAGAGAAATAAAATAGAGACACGAAATTTACGTGGTTCGGCGTAAGCCTACGTCCACGGGAGAGAAAGGAGTAAAATCCACTAATTAAAATGAATAGTACAAAATAAATGAAGAATAACACACTTTAACCCTTGAACCCAAATACACCCAATAAACTCACCTCTCTAAATGTATCAACAAAATAATAAGGAAATAATATTTTGTTGGACCTAATTGAGAGACTAAATTTGAAGAGGGACCTTATTAAATTTGCCAAACACTCACAATACTCTAATACACACTCACTTCTCTTTTTCCCTCACTTGGTGCACACACTCACTTATATGCTTCTGATGATTTGAAAATAAACCTTACACAAGCTCTATTTATAATGCTCAAAGCTTGGCCTTCAAGTGGAAAATGTGGACTATAATTTTGTTACGTGTTTAGCCCTCATCCAAGGAAAATTCTTGGCTAGAAATTTAATCACATGCATCTACCATGTGCATGAAGTATGGCCTTGGGTTGTAGGCTAAAGGTACTTTAGCAAATTAAAGACAATTATTTAACAAAATTAATGGCAGAATATGCAGGCTAAGTATAAGTAAAAATTTTCTATTAAGTAATTAGTTTTTAATTTCTTTAATTTAACTTTTTGATGAGTTATAATTAGATTTTTTTTAATAAATACTTTATCCAATTATTGAATAAATTATTTATTTGGTTTATGTTGAAATTGAAATTTAAATGAAAATTGATGTCTAAGATTTTAGAATTTTATTTTTTAAATAATTAAATAGAATTTATTGATTATATTAATAGTTATACTTAAAAATATATACCATAACAATAGAATCAAATATTCTCTTAAGGTTTCTCTCTTTTTCTTTTTTATTTATTAATAAATACAAATTTTTTTAGATATGTTAATTATCTTTTTTGACATATGTTGGTTTTATTTTTAGTTTCCATTTTAGAATTTTTTGTTTTTTTATGAGATTTACTAGTTTTTCTCTTATATAAGTTTTTTATTCTTGTTTTAAAAAAAAACATCTTGTTCTTCTTTAATTAAAAACATGAAGGTAGTAGAATATTCTCTCTGCCGAATTGCCAACTTAAATCAAAGAAACTCCCTATAATATACAAAATAAACTTTGTAGTTGAATACAAACATTTCTTTCCTCCCACATTGATAAAAGTAGATAAATGAGAATTAATTTTAACTCCCACATGAAGAAGAAAAAAAAAAAAAAGAAGAAGAAGAGAGTAAAAAATCTTGATAAGAAAATAATCCTATTTGACCAATGTACATTGTTAATATTAGTCGAGCCACTAAAATAGCTAAAATGGTGATAAATCTTACCAATAAAATAGGTCCTAAAAATAAAAAATAAAAAAATTAATTTACATAGCTCATTAAAAGGAGCTATAAGGTGCATACACGTAAATTATACTGTTATATCAAATGCTCTATTTTGGTATTTGGGTTATGAAAGCATTCATCAGCTTCCAACCAGATTTTTTTTCCTATATCAAAAATTTAAAATAATAACATAGAATTAAAAGCAAAAATTCCGACCTGCCGGATTCGAACCAGCGACCTAAGGATCAGCTGTGGATTCCCCCGACTACAGTCCTCCGCTCTACCAACTGAGCTAAGGTCGGTTTCTGACAAATTGAGGCTTTATTTAAAATATAAATAGTTATCTGATGCCTAACAAAAATCCAATAAATAATATACAAGGTTGTAAGAACCGGCCCGGCCCGGCCGGTTCGGTGACCCGGTCGGACCGGACGATTTTTTTTTTTTTTTTTGTGTGTGTTTGGATATTAAATAAAAAATGACTAGATTAAATAAAAAAATTGCAAAACCCAAGTTGGTACAGACTAGCCTATTTCGATCCGACATTCGCGTACGCAGGTCGTACGCTCACACGTTGAACCTAAGTTCAATACCGTGAATTTGCACCGCTGCGCCTGCGAGCGAGAGTCTTCTTGACTACTTTCTTAACTTTTAAATGATGAACTTTTGAATATATACATCATTCCAACTTTACATTTTTCCAATGTAGGATAACTCATTTTCCTCCATCACCTTCTTTAGTGTAAAATTTACTTTTAGTTTCAAATTATCATTCACTCATTCACCATTTTGAGTATATGAATATTCAAATTTATATTTCTTATGTAGAAGAACACAAATCCGAGTAGACCCTGAATTTGAGTCTCAAAATGACCACTTAATGAGTTAATTTACCATAATTTCTTCTAAGTAATTATTTCAAATTCATATTTCTTCTAAGTAATATTCATTACTTACTTTAATAACGTTTATTAATTTTAATTATATGTATATTATATTTTTAACATATAAATAATAAATATATTAATTTATTTAAAATTTCGGTTCAACTTCGATTGAACCTTTAATCCGTGACTCTCTACCTTTACCGGTTCTAAAACCGGTTCAGATTTGAAAACATTGGAATAACATACAAAAACTTTAGTATCAAAACAAAAAAAAAAAACATACAAAAACTTTCTTTTTTGTTTGAGGAATAACATATAACATACGAATACTTTTAATATCAGACTAATTAGTTGTTCTTAGTGTCATTTAAAAATATATAAATAATTCTTTAAAAAGCATAAATAATCCATTATTGTATTTATTATGGTTAAAATAGAATTAATAGTAACAGATTAAATAATTCAAGTTTTCAATACAATAAATCATCATCGGAAAGCTGGAAAGAACTAAAAGTTCTTTAATACTGCCAATCATTGTTTTAATTGTTATATTTAATGACCATATCACCCCTGAGAGTTAGCACTTAGCAGCTCTTTTCATATAATCCAGTGCAAGAAAGCTGCAAATTGCAAGGGTATATTATGTCCAAAACACACATTTAGTAGTTAAAAGGGGCATGAGTTTGTCTTATTGTACAAAAAACTTTGGAATATCAGCAACATGTTGAACATTGGATTTAGGTAAGTCTTTCTTTAGATCTTTACCTAAGATGGATTAAAGCCTCTGTTTTTACTTATTTTGCAATAGTACTGTTCTTCTTCTGCTACTGTGAGCTAGAGCAAATATCGTATACTAACTGCAGCTTCTTCTTTTACAAATAAGGATCAAATTTGACCAATAATTCAACTTAATCTTGAAATTATTTGGTTGTTCTGTTGATGGGATTTGATCCTCTTGTCAAATGGCTGATTGGGTTTGATAAGATTTGATGGGCTGCATTTAATGTTCTAATAAATTGTGTTGCCATTCTTGAAACAGAAATGCTTCCATTTCAAGAATTTCACTTGCTGATATCTTCAATAAGGGATTTTCTACCCAGACTGGAAGGTGTGTCTTTGAATTCAATTCATCTCTTCTATAATCATTTTTATTTGTATGGTTGTGGTTTTTGCTTATGTTTTTTTGATACTATCATAAGATTATTACAGCACAATCAAAGAAACAGCATAATAAATTGCATTAGGGTTTGAAAATGCTACATTCTGCTATTTATCTTTCCATTACAATATTTTATATGTTTTAATGATTATTGCCCTTCTGGATTTACCTGAAATTATATTATATTATATTTACATTGCAACTAGTTGCTTTTAATACACTAAAGAGGCCTTTATTCTTTTGGAGTGATTAATTTAACTAATTAAGTTGCAACAATACCTAGTTGTTGTACTCTTTTTTTTTCATTTGTTGATTACTACTCGGTCTCTCTGATAATTGCAACAATGTTTTCCCCAAAATAATGTATCCTTAATACCATTCTCTGAACAATTGCATTTTTTTTTTTTTTTTTTTTTTTTTTTTTTTTGCGTATGAACAAAATATTGAGAAATTGTCCATATGTAATGTATAATTAATTCTTGATACGGGTCTTTTCCAAATAAAAGGAAATATTTTGTTACAATAGAAGCGGACGTGATGTGTATTATTCAAGAATCAAAGTTGATTTGCTTTATAAAAAAACAAGATATCAATGAATTTCCATGAAATGCTTTCACGGGATTCAGCTAATTGATGCATAAGTACTATGTTATGCTGTGACATAGCAAGCTGGAAGGCAAAGTAGCACTGATAACTGGAGCAGCAAGTGGAATTGGGAAGGCAACTGCAACAAAATTCATCAATAATGGTGCAGAAGTTGTTATTGCTGATATTCAACACCAACTTGGGGAAGACATTGCAAAAGAACTTGGACCCAATGCAGCCTTCATTGCCTGTGATGTAACTAAAGAATCTGATATATCCAATGCCGTAGATTTTGCCATCTCTAAATTCAACCAACTGGATATCATTTACAACAATGCAGGGGTAGCCTGCAACAGTCCGCCAAGTATTGTAGACCTTGACCTTGCAGTTTTTGATAAAGTCATGAATATCAATGTGAGAGGAGTAATTGCTGGGATCAAACATGCTTCACGGGTGATGATCCCGCGAAGAACTGGCTCCATTCTTTGCACAGCCAGTGTCACAGGAATCATGGGTGGTCTAGCACAGCACACATATTCCATATCCAAGTCTACTGTTATAGGCATTGTTAAGTCTGCTGCAGCAGAGCTATGCAAGTATGGGATCAGAGTTAATTGCATATCACCTTTTGCTATTCCAACTCCATTTGCCATGGAAGAAATGAGTAGGATCTATCCAGGTGTTGATGCTCAAAGACTTACTGAAATAATACATAATTCTGGTACATTAGTGAGGGAAAATTGTGAGCCAATTGATATAGCTAATGCTGCACTTTATCTTGCATCTGATGATGCTAAATATGTTAGTGGGCATAATTTGGTGGTAGATGGAGGATTTACATCATTCAAGAGTCTGGCATTCCCTGCTCCAGATAAGGTATAGTGCTAAACTTATTTTATGAAGATTTTAGGAACATGTGTTAGTGTAATGTTGATGGTTTTGAATATTTGTTAAATTATCTGTGTGCCTTACTTAGAATTCTCTGTATTTATCTTGTTACTTGTTTTCACCATATCTGTAAGACTGTAACACTAAAAATATCTCAATAGGAGATTTCTTCTATGAACATTATCAACATTAACTTTGTGAGCATGGAATCAATGCAAATTTTCATCTTTCCTGTTTTCCTTTTTTACTATGAAACTTAGAGGAAGTTTTCTATTTTGCATCTCCTACTTAAGAAATTGATGATTAAACATTTGCACCTGTCACAAATGTGAAGCATTAGTTCTGATTGGCAGATCAGAAAAATTCAGGGCAGAAGGAGATTTTCTGCTATAGTAAATCCAGAACAACATGGCATCAGAATTTTTTGAAAAACTTATTCTGAAATTAGAACTTGGGCGCATTGCTATAACCTTAAGCAGAAATACTCGTTTTAACCAAAAAAAGGTGGTAATTATCAGATTACTGGAGGCACATTAGGTACATGGTTGGCATCCTTCTCAACAATCTTTGCTCAATATTTTACAGAATTTGATACAATAGATTTAAACCAGACTGGCCTGGACTTGAGATAGGAGGCAGGTGGGGCATTTCCACAGTTTTATCACCTCAATAGCATAAGTCTAGAATTGCTCTAAGACCAGCTTGCGCATGAATGCCTCTGGAGCTGCAAAGAAGTGCAAGCAAGATAAAGATCAGAACACAATTTATTTCTAATAGCCATATTGAGAATTCTCCATTTTAAGGAAGTTGAATAGTTGAAAAGATTGAAACCTAAGCCACCAGTGAACAGTCTGAATTGACCAAGGGCCTGCCTGATGAACATCTCAACACCACTAACCACAATGGCACCAACCTCTTTAGCCTCTTTCAAGAGCCTTGTATTTCTTGGGGTATAAACTGCATCGAAAACTAACTCATACGCTTTCAATGCCTCCTAAACACACATGGAAGTGAATATAGATCAGTGTAAATTCTTCGTTACTCTCCTATAGAGAGAGACAGAGATATAGAGAACCTTTGAAACAGGAGTTTGGTCCGTATTAGGTTCCATTCCAACAGCAGAAGCATTTGCAAGAATCATTCCATTTTTTGGACAGAATCTGTTCAGAATTTCATATGGTATTGCTTCTCCTGAAACTGCATTTGCAAGGGCCTGTGCTCTCTCTTTACAAAGGAATAGCAACATTGTTAAACTATAGAAGAAATGTGAATCATTTTATTTCCAAATAAAAAAAAAAGAAAAAACTTGAACTTTGGTTACCATAATTACGGTTGAAAACAATAACATGAGCCCCTCTACTTTTGGCACCAAAAGCAAGTGCTCTTCCTGCTCCTCCTGCTCCAACCAACACAAAAGTTTTCCCAGCTAGAGGTGAAGTGTCTGATGCTTCTCTGTGGGTAGCCATTCTCTCTGCTTTTCCACAGCAGTCATGAATGAGTTTATTCCATTTTTACTTTTACTGGGATCAAAACCTAATAACCAAATCACAAATGTCATGATCTAATGATCTCTTTCAGCTATTCAACTGTCTGGCTTCTCAAAGATATTTATGCACCATTAATTACATACAAGAAAGTATTTGATTACATTACATAACATTCTATTACAGCCTACTAAACATAGCGTACTAATATTGATTTTATTTTCTCCTTTTCTTTTTTGGCTCAAAGAAAGTTATACTTGGTAATATGCAATGTCTTGTTAAAGCAAATATATATATCAGCAATATACCTGTTAGTGCATCCTCTATTGCAGTAATAGAAGCCTCACAATCTGTATTATAACCAACCAGTTTCCCATCAGTAGGTCTCCTTACTATAGTATTTACAGCTCCTATGGACTGATCAACAAAGAATTTCACAGTTTAGAACCTTATATGTGCAAAACTATGAAATAACTAACCAAGAATAATATTGATCTCTAATAATGCTTCATTAGTCAATAATTAACTCAAGAAGAAATAGTAATTTTGATTTGCAGAGTTTTCTTACCTTAGCCAGTGGATGGACTTCATCACAGCACCTGACTGCTGCTTCTTTGTGTGGTATTCCAACGCTAAATTCATCAAACAAAAGGTAAAAGCCCATTCATTAGACAAAAACTAATTACAGACTGTTTGTTATTACTGTTAAGTTTATTTTTCAAGTGAACTTTACATGTTGTAATCATAAGAGTTTCGAAAGTAGTTTCAATTTTTACGCTAAACAGACTCGATAATTTTGAACACGAGCATATGTTATTATACCTGAAACCTGCAAAGTCAGTGCTTGTGTAGGTTGTAAAGAACTCTTTGATATCATCCACTTGCATAGGAACATAAATTCCGTTATAACCTGTATGTCTAAAGGCAGGATTATGCAGAATAGGACCTTTACTGTGGCCAACTGGATTTGAAATTAGCCCAAAAACTTTTGTTTCTGCATTTATATATTCAAGCTTATAAACATGCCTAAGACTAAACAGAGTTGGCATGCCAGGAATTGGCTTGTCTCCCAAAGATCCATAGACCAAAAACCCACCAAATTTTGGCCCCAAAAGCTGGCTTATAAGGCCTCTGCTGCCCACTGCAAGAGCAATCAATGGCACCTGAAAAAAAACTGATGTTATAATTACTTGTCAATGGAATTTTCTCTCTTAATTTTTGTCAAAACAGAGCAAGTACCTGGCAATGAGCAAGCATCTTAAAAACAGGTGCCAAATCTGTTATATAATCCACATTGATTACTAGCTTAATCACATCTGCTCCAGTTGACTGCATATTAGCAATTAGATTACCAAGTTTCTCTGCAGAAGGCTTCCCACCATTAACATAGCTTGAAACAATTAATTTGCTGTTGGATCGGTTGTATACATATTCAACCATGTTAATATCAGAAGCCACCTGAATAAAAAAAAAAAAAAAAAAAAAAGGTTCCATTTTTAAGTTAATAATGTAATGTGCCTATTTACTGACATTGGAAAATATGATCATTGGTGATGATGAAAATTTGACACCAAAAATAACCAATAAAGATAGAAAAATTATACCAATGAGCTTTGTCTCAGTGGTACTGAGTGATCTGTGTGAATGTAAGATTATAAATTCGAATTTCAGAACAATTATTGTGTATGACTGAAGTGCTCCTAGCAGGCATAATAATTTATTATCAATGAAGTGTATATATGATTATTCAAGTACCTCATAGTCCATTTCGACAAATTCAACATCTAAGTTCAGAGCTGATCTCAATACTTGTCTGCAAGTAATATTGCAGTCCCCATTGCTTGAGGTCTTTGATGAATTCAGCCTGCCAAACGACAAATCATCTTATGCTTCTAATCTTTCATTAATATTTGGTGCAAGATTTTAGTATTCTCAAAAATTTTAATGGATAAAGAAAAATGCATATAAAAAGTAATGTGCCCTTCTCTCGCTATTATTAGCAAGATTTCAACTCTAATGACCACTATTCTTATGACAGGAGACTTTAGAATAATTCAGGTGTTTTATGTGTTTGAAATAAATTTTAAAATGATAAATTTTATTTGAATTCTATTATTTGAAATAATTGAAAAGTAAAATATGTTATTATTTTCTCATTCTACCATTATGTATTTAAATAGGGACATTTTAGTTTTTTAACCGTGAATTTTATTAAATGAATTGAATTGTTACAAAATCATTTTATTTTGGCATGATTTCATTTCTTTCCAAATTAATCTTTTTTTAACTCAAAAAAATTGAATTTTATTAGTTATATTTTTTTGAACATAAGAATTAATAAAATAAAATTCAATTAAATTGAATTCTTACAAAATTTAAATTTTCAAACAAGAAAATTTGAAATTAATATATCATATAAATTGATTATAAGATATATTGAAATATGATATTATTTACTCTTATTTTAGCTATAATTTATAAATAGGACAAACTTAAACTAATTCATTAAAATTGAGTAAGAAATTATCTTTTAATAAGAGAGATACAATTGTGATGCTTTTATATATATATATATATATATACACACACACACACGTAGTACTGGTCACGGGCCGTTTAGACTCAAATCTGAATCGAATTCGAACTAGTTAAAAAACGAATGGAAATTAAAACTATAATTATAGTTTCGATTCAGTTTCGATCCTCTTTACCTTGAATCAGAACTAAAATCAAAATCATCGAATCGATTTCAATTCAAATCAAAATTTTCCATCTCTCTTTTAAGAAGTAATTATTTAATAAAAAAATTAATAAAAATAAACCAAAATATATAATCAAAATCGGATCGAATCGAAATCAGAATTATTCTAATTCAAAATCAAAATCAATCTGTCTATCTATATTATAATTCTGATTCCATAAAATACTGAACCGAAACTATCTATCCAATTTCAATTTTGATCCGATTTAAAACTGTTGCTAGAGCTAACTATATGATGTGATGTATTAATAAAAATAATTTTTTGTCGGGACAGGGTCTTATAAATAAGTTAGTTGCATTATTATTTTTCTGCCACACATTCAATGTACAGGTTGGTCCAGATAACCTATCAATATCAGAACCTACCAATGACTTATACCTTTTTTTTTTTTTTTTAAACCTATTACTATACTTGTTGTTCTTATAAGGTAATACTATAGAAAATTGTTGCCTCAGATAGATATATGATTTTTATATCATAAAATAAATATTATTTTATAAATTTAATTTCGTCCAAATTTTGGCACAAAAAAAATCCAAATTTTGCAATTTTTTTTAAAATAAAGTTATTCTATGATTTTTAAAAAATTAATTTAATATTTAATATATATTTTTTTTAACATTGGAGTGAGTGATTTGATCCTTTTGATGTCAGCTGCCTACAATTACTCAATTAGACTAATAATAACAAAAACATTTTTCTTTTTTCTTCTCTTTCTCTCTTCAACCTGTTATTAATTTTGTTTCTTTAATTTCCACCAATCCTTTTTTCTATCTCTTCCTCTAATTTCTTCCACACACCCACCTATCAAGTTAGGTGGAATTTTATTTATATTTGAACATACAATAAGATATTTTTTTTATCTTTGAAAAAAAATAATTTTATTTAAATTAATAATAAAATATTCTTATTTTTAAATTTTACTTGCAAAATATAATTGACATTAAATTTTAAAGTTAGCATATAATCTATGGAAAAGAAATGATAAAATTAAAAAGGTAAAAAAATATTGATATATATATATATATATATATATATATATATATATATATATATATATATATATTTTATCACTGGGCCTTACTATGAATCAAATTTATAATAATAAAAAAATAAATGTAACTTTTTATTTTATATACTTTAAATATTTAAATCTTAACTTCTATATTATAAAGTAAACACTAATCACAAGATTACTATTAATTAATAACAACACCTGTATGGTGGTATGGCACCATGATGCAAAGAGCCATTTGTAATTCCCATCTCTTTTTATTTTCTTTAAAATATTTGATATAAGCACTCATAACATTAGGTTAGCTGCATAATCTCAATTTTGATAAAATTTTAAAATATATATATATATATATATATATAAATTAAAAAAAAGAAAGAAAGAAAGCATTATTATAGCTACAAATTACAATGCTTTTTTATTTGGGAAACTTTGGTAAGAGATGAGTAGGTACCTGAAAGAAACAATAGCAGGGATAGTTCTTAGTTTAATAAGTTTCTCAACCTGGGAAATGTGAGAGAAAAACATAGAATCAATGCAAAGCTCAACAAGGTCTGCTCCCTCTGCTCTTGCTTTATCCATGGAACTTAGCATTTCTCCTGCTGTTTCACATTCTAATGGTGTGCACACCACCACATTGTTCTGTAATGCCATGAGACTGAGAGAGAGACAGGCAGAGAGTGGGGGAAGATAGAATTGCCTTTGTGATGGACTTTAATTAAGTTGAGGGCTTCTTTTATAGCAAAAAGACCAGTAGGTTTATAATTGAAAAAGCTATTAAAATTAGCCATCACCTCAATGATATTGAAATTGCCTTCATAATTAAAATGTTAGAGTATCTATATACTACAAATTTTTTATAATAAAATGTTAATACAAGAAAATAAGGGTAATTATATAATTTTTTTACATAATTTATGATGTAAAGTGATTAAAATGCTCTTTAAAAATAAAGAATACTATTAAAGATGCTTTTATTGATTTTAAACTCAACTGGAGCCCATTTAAAACAAAAAAAAAAAAACTCAAGAGTCAAGACTTCAATGATTTTGTCAATTTTTTACCTTGATTTTCAATTGTATTAATTTATCTTGAATTATTTACTAACATAACTAACCTTCAAAGTTTAATTATAAGATATATAATTAGTAATGACGACCATATTATTTGTAATTTTATTCCTAAAAATAAATAAAAGACAATATAAATTATCAAAATATAGACAAAAAATTATTTACATTTTCTCACATTTTAATTTCATACTTCTAAAAAAAAAAAAAAAATTCTTGTTGGTTTCTTTTTCATCCATGTAAAAGTAAAACTGAAAAGAAAATAGTATATAACAAAGAGAATAATAACATAAAAAATTGTTTTTTTTTTTTAAATTAAAATTTGACCAGTAAGTCTTTGATGCAATAGTATATTGAAATCATTTTTAAAATTGTGAAATCTCAAATTTAAACTCCAATGGAAACTAAATTTACTAAGAAAAGTTAATTAAATCTGCAAACTAACATATTAATGGTAATATTTTTGCCAAATACTACATATTTTAATTTGATCATTCAATTTTGTATCAAATTAATACTATACATGATGATGTATACATAATATCTCTGTCAAAAGAAAATTTGTTTACTAGTCTTTTTTCTTTTTTTTCCCCTTAACTTATTAATTAATATTTTATTGAAATTTATTTTAATTAACGCTTTAATTCTTATTATTTAAAATTTAAAATTATTAAATTTAGTGCCTGATGAAATGATTTTGATTGAAAAATCATTAATAGAGCTATTATGCAGAGATGAAATTACATCAATGCCCTTATAAAAAAAAAATGATTTTCTCTTTGTAGTGATCATATTCTATTCAAAATTCCAAATAGAAACTGAAGGTTCAAATTTTAAACAATCCTCTTCCTTCAATTTATCTAGTTTGATCCATGGCAACGTGTGGAAGCAATTTTCGGTTTAAATTACCGACGATGATGTAAAAATTGCATAGTTAAGTTAATTAGTAGAATTATTGTCTTATATTTAATTAGTTTTATTCTATTAGTGAAATTTATTATTTTTTTTATTTTTAATTTATTTAATTATAGAAAAAAAATTGATTTTTAATTAGTATTTAATATGAAAATTGAAAGAAAAAGCTTATAATTATTATAAAGGGAAATGTTGTCTAGAAATCATTTAAGGGTAGTTTTGTCTTTTTATTCGCTCTAAGTGGACACCTATTTTACTGATTATAGGGAATAGATAATTCATCTGCAGTAGAGTGGAGATTACAGTGAAGTTACCAATTCTTTTAACAATCAAACTAATAATTATAATCATATATTAAATACTATAAATATAATTTAAATAAAAATCGAATCTAAAACCTCTTATAATCTCCATTTTGATTTTATGACCAAACTAAAGTTATTTACAACTGTTTTTATTTTTTATTTTTTTTATACTAGAGAGGGAAAATACTCAACTAATATTATATGTTACACAATAAAGAATAGCTTTTCCCTTTAATAATTCTGACCAAATTGGTGATAACTTTTTGTATTTGAAAGATTTGAATATGAAACTTTTCACTTCCTATAACTTTAAAGGGGATAAAAAGATTAATTAGATCATATCTAATTGGCTTATTTGTAATTATTTTAGGTCTATTTGACATTGCATTTGGAAATACGATATTTTTTTTTTTTATTAAATTGAGTTTTAAAAACAGATTTAAAAAAAAAAAAAAGGTAAATACATGCTTTTCAAAAAAGCAAGTTTGAAATAAATAATTTCAAAAAATTTAAAAAATCAATCAATTAATCAAAAAATATTTTTTTTTTAGTCTAAGCAATTCTAAATAGTTTCTTTATCAATAATTGATCCTAAAATATATAGAATGTAAATTATAATATATTATCTTTAATTGATATAATAGTTAAAACTTATAGCACATTTTGTGCATTTGCCAAATGTAGGCTCTTTCTTGGATTAAAGAAAGAATAGGAAAATCAATAAGTTGAAGACAATTTAGAGTCACATATTAAGGACCCTACCCCATATGCAAGACAGGACATGATAAGCCAATATTATTGGGACATGTTTGTATTAGCCAACCACCTTACTCCAATAATTGAGGGATTAATCTTAGGTGGTGTTTGGTAAAACTGAAAATTAAGCGCTGAAAAATTAAGTGCTGAATTTTAAGCGCTGAATACAATAAATACTGAAATTTTTAAGTACTGAATATAATAATTCTGTTTGATAACTATTATTACCGAAAATTATTAAACTTCTTTATTGGATGTAATTAACTATGTGATATTGATATTTAAGTTTTAACCATTAAACACAGTTTTGAAATTAAAAAAAATAAAATTATAAATAAAAAAATTTAGAAGTAATAATCATATTAGGATAATATTTCTCATAAG
>CATKHJ010432347.1:0-11595 GCA_949750685.1 Vernicia montana | reverse complement strand
TGGACTTCGACCTTCGACCTTCGTCTTTAGTCTACGACCTTCGTCTTTAAACTTCAATCAACAATTTTGCTTCCATGGAGATCATCCTTCTTCACATGTGTTTCTTAGTTTCTCATGCTCTTTTCATTTCTCTCATATACTCTATAGCTCTTCCCATCTTTATTGTTTCATGAGTTCATCTTGATCTTCATATTGACTTCATGGTCTTTATTTACTCAAGGCTTCTTTTCATCTTCTTGATTCAATTTCTTCACTTAATTGCATTAATAGCAATTAAAGATTACCTACTAATAACAATAACACTAAACAAATTTGTTAGTAGTAATAATGTTTTGTATCATCAAAATCACATATGGAACCTTAGTTTCAATGGCATAATCATAAGTGCATGAAAAAAAGTAAAGAGCAAGTAATTGAAAACATTTATAAGTTAAGGAGAGTGTTCTCTCTAGTTCTTATGGATTCTAGGAGAACCACAACATCGCTCCTTAATAATAATTAACTAATTGTAATAATTAAAATTTACAAAGGAGCACAAATTAAAAGGGAAAGGAAATTAATTGGGATTTGGATTTAGATTCCAAGCATGCCTACGTAACCCATTGAATGGGGATCAAAACTTACGTAGTTCGTTCCACAGTGAGGTGAAGGGGTTTAGGGGTTGATCAATTTGGTTGAATTGATTTGATTTGGGATTTGAGTGAGAGTAAGGGATTATACCTTCTTTTTAGGAATATGTGATGGGTGAATGGTTTTACCGGATTTCAGAGAGATTGATTGGATTTAAATTATCTTTAAGGAAGATTAATTTAAAAGGATCGATTACTAAATTCTTAATTAATTAAAATAATTAATTAATTAAAAAGATTAATTAAAAGGATTAATTAATCGAATTGAGTGGAGGATAAATAAAAATTAATTAATTAAAATCGATGAGAGTTTAATTAATTAGAGAGAGAAAGAGAGAGAGCAATAGAAAATTCAATACTAACTCTTGGTGTGTTTTGAAATGAGAAATGGAGGGAGTATTTATAGGAAATGAAAATGGGTGAAAAGATCAAAAAGGGTTGAAAAAGTAAGCTAGAATCGGGGCAAAATTAGAGTTTTCGCGCAGAGGGGACTAGCCACCAGGACGGCCTGCAAATTCGTGTTAGATCTGCGAGGGTTCATGTCAAAAGCTCGCGGACAACCGTCGAAAGGGCCAACAGACGTGCCAACGATGCTAGCTGATCCGCGGGTGCATCCAGTGAACATGCCAGCTTCGTACTATCGTGACTAACACGCGTCAATACGACGTGTGTCAGGTGGGTCTGCACAGATGCGCCAGATCAGTTGCAGTAGCCGCGCGACTTCTGACGCGTCCACAGCCCGCCCACGTGGACATGCGCAGGTGGCCTATTGATTCGTAGGCCTGCCTCGCGGATGTTCGCGTGGCTGCTCGGTTTCCATGCCTATCCATCCCTCGGTTCCATTTTCGAGGCTTCTGAGTTAGTTTTCAAAGTTTCCAAATCAGTTTTTAGGGTTTTTAGAATTCTGAAAAATTACCAATCAGTGGCAGTGAATCCAAATTAATTATCGAACATTTTGACAGTTAGTTTTAGAGAGTAAGTTAATTTCTGGAAAATGCTATATGGTACAGGAAGTCCGGTCAGAATCTAAAAAATGTCAGTTTTGATAGAAAAATATTTCGATCAGCTTTGGTGAGTTTATAAATAATTTTGGAGGTGCTAAAGTGAGGGCTTACACCAACTTTTTTGGGAATCGGCACAATATTAGCAAGCCAAGATGGATAATTGATAGGCTCAATGAAGTTGTGGTATAGTAGCTTGGCAGTTTCTACTCTGATTGGTATGGACCATTTAGTCTTAAGTCTTTGCAGTTTCTGTTTGACTGGCTTGGAGTCTGGATAGACTGGGATTTTGTGAACAGCGATGCCCAGATCTAAACCTGTCATGTCCTTGGGGAACCATGCAAAATAGTCTTGAAACCCTTTGACCATTTCCTCTGTTTGTTTCCTATTTATGCATGCAGATGCAATAAATATAGTTTTTGGTGCATTATGAGTGCCAGCATTTATTGGCTCTTTAATTGCGTCTCTTTTTTTTTTTTTTTATTTGATGTCTTATTTAAGTCAGATTTAAAATTTGGAACATCAAAGAAAAATGAAGACATAAGATCGTAAGAGGAAAAGGCAGACTTTTTATTGAATTCATATGAGAATAGGTTCCAATTAACATCAAATTGGGAAACTGACCCCTTAAGGTCAGTTGCATCAATATCATCACTAGAAATAGAAGAAACTGAAGACACATATTCAGAAGACAAGTCTGGAGAAGGCTTTGACTAGAAAAAAGTTCTCCTCAAAGGACCAATTTTGCAGCTTGGTTTCAATTGATTGGATTAGACGGGTCCGCTTTCTCCTTTTCAAAAGTGAGCATGAACAGTCCATCAAAAAGACTAGCCTCTATGTTTTCCTCCCAATCTTGACTAATCATGTAAATTGGCTCATAATCTTCTAGTTCAAGCCTGACATCATAAAAGATTTTAAGTACTAGGGTCAATTTTCCAGTAACAGGGCATACCTAGGGTTCAAGAAAGTTACAGTAAGGAACTGTGTCACCTTCCTTTACAAAATACTCATTTAAGATTTTAAAATAAGGGCGCATGGGCCAGTCATAGGTCTCACCTCGTCTAAGGGCCGCCATTTTTTCCTTGGCCCGTTTCTCCACTTTCATGAGATCCTCATTAGTTGGCTCATATCCCAGCCCAAAAGGTGGCATAGCAACTGGATAATCTGAAAAAGACTTCAAGCCCTGTTGGCTCCTTCCAAGACCTAAACCAGAAAAATAGTTTTTTTTTAAGCATGTTAGAAATCATAACATTCTCAAATGTGTAAAAATCAAATGAAACAAACTCTTTACCCTCTTCGCCCTCAATGAACTGTATGAAAGAGAAACCAAAAAGTGGGTAAATATACAGTTCAGGTTGAACTTCCAGGATGGGGACAGAGCTTGGGACTTCAGGTTTTCCATGCATATCCCCCTCAATACGATATGTTGATCTAACTTAAAGGAATACAGAACAATGACAAGAAAGAATCCTATACTCCGAAGTTCACTTAGTCTAGCACAATTATAACTTATCAATCTTATACCAATTAAAATGAAGGCCATACATCAAGCTATGCCATGTCCTAACAAAGTCACTAACAAAAGACTAGGACTTTTATGATGTACAGTTCTGTTCAAAGGATCATTAGTCTGATAATCATTAGATTATAGAGGATTCACTATAGTGACAACTATAATTCCTCTAATTATCTTAGTACATCATTTATTAATATTTTAAAAGATTAAAAAGAGAAGAAAAAAGGAAATTTAGAAAATCATATTTTTGTTTCACAGTAAGCAGTCTTTAAAGGGTTCTCTGCCTTCCAACTTACAAACTAGCTCCTTATTTAGAGTGAAGAGCTAAGGATTCAACAAACATGATAATTACAACTGGGACCTACTACCTTTAAAGGTAGCTTACATGATACACATGACTTACTTTTACAACTTATAAAGCAAACTAATACAAGACATTGATACTTTAATCATTACAAGATTACATGTGACTCACACATTTTACTTTATTAAAGTAGTACAAATATTTTTTTAATAGGTTCATGACTTGGGGACATGTTCATGTCAAAGTCTGAGTCATCTTCCATTAATTTCTCTATCTCATTTCCCGAGCTTGAATTTTCTTCTTGTTGTGTTGTCAAGTCATATGGGTCCTGAGAATCTATTAGCACATAGGTCCACAAATTTTCTGCTAGATCAAATTTATCATCAGTAGGATAAAGGACTTGTCTACTAGTTCCACAGTAGATATGTCTCCTATGTTGATTATTTCATTCTTCCTTTAAGCCCATGATCTGTTTACAATTTTCTGGAGGATAATCAATCTATGGAGCATCAGGTTCACTAGGAGGCCAAAATTCCTTTAATGGTGCATTATTTAATCCACATATGAAGTGCTGAAACTGAATGAACTCTTCAGTATGTTGTCCCAAATTTTTACTCATAGAGAAAAGGAATGACTTGTAAACAAAATACTTTGGAGTAACTTGTAATTCAGTTTGATTTTCTAAAACAATTTTTGGAGTCCATTGTCTATGGAAGATGAGGATACTTGTCAGATCTGGAAATTGACTTGTATTAAATTTTCCATATTCTTAAGAAAAGAGATCTTCCTAGTCTTGTAGAGGAGCAAACCATTCCATGAAAGTAACAAAATGATCATTGGACATTGTCTTCCTTCTGAGAACAATTAAATAGGTTTTCAAGTAAAAATGATGAACTTCCACAGCAACATAGTAGGTGTGACAGAAATACTATAGAAAAATAAGAAATTCAACTGGCCAGATCCAAAAGTCATTTACAGAAAATTTCATAAAAGTGAAGGGTCTAAGATAAGGATAAGTTGGGTGAATTCCCAATCTTCTTATAAAGAAAGTGCCATATTTTTTTATAAGAGGGGACTAGTACAAAAAGGTTTGTTTATGGGCAAGGTCATGAAGAGCTTTTTTAGAAATATTTTCTTGGACTTCTCGAGGTAAATTATTGATGAAAGGGAATTCTATGGTTAAGGAAGCTGAAACAAAAAATGAGGAGAATGAAGCTATAAGGATGAGTGGAACTATTTTTATTGAGCTGATGAGAGAAACATAAAAGTTTTCTGGTCTAGATAAAAAATCTAGAATTAGATTCTTATCTCCCTTGATATGTTCAACATTAAATTTATAGCGAGAAAATCATTCATTCCATCTGAGCATTTGAGGATGAGGCAGAATCTTCCCTTTGAACTGTAGCATTTTTTAAAAAGAGGAACAGTCCATAAGAACAGTGAAATTATGTCTTATAAGGTGGAATTCAAATTTGTTTATTCCATTTTTTACAGCTAAGATCTCTTTAAAGGTAAAGTGGTAATGGAGTTTAGAATCTTTGAATTTTTCACTTGCATAGGCATAGATTTTTTTCTTTCCATCACATTCTTCTAAAAGAATAGCTCCCCAATATTTATCACTTGCATCAGTATGAAAAAATATTTTCCCTGTTGAGGGAATCTGAAGAGGTGGAAAATTTTATAGCTCCTTTTTTAAAGTCTGTACTATCTTTGTGTGCTTATCTGTCCAGGCAAGAGCAACTTTATTTAGCATGCGTCTGAGTGGATTTTCCTTTTCAATGAAGTGGGGGACAAAATCTCTGAGATAATTTGCAATTCCTAAAAAATGCTATATTTGCTTGTGAAGAAGATTCTCATCAGGAAACTTTAATAATTCTGAAGCAATGTGAGGGCCAGGATGGTATTTTTCGTCTTTAAAAAGAATTCCAGGAAATTAAATTTCTTTCTTGGCCAAATGCATTTTTGAGGCTGATAGCATTACTTCATACTTTTTGGTAATTTCCATGAAATCATTAAGCAACTGTTGATGACCTTTTTCATCTTCAGAGAACAAAAGAACATCATCTATGTGGATTAATGAGCTATGAAGAAGAGGCTCGTATATTTTCACCATTGTTTCTGAAACAAGGAGCAACTTTAAGACCAAAAGTCATTATTGTCCATTGGTAGTGATGATTTGGAATAAAAAAGGCTATTTTATGGCGATCTTCAGGTTTAATTCCCAATTGTCAAAATCCTTCTTTGAGATCAAACTTGGTAAAAATCTTTGCAGAGGACAAATGAGTGAATAAGGATGAAAATTTTGGCAATGGAAATTTATCATCTTTGAGAAAATGATTTAAAGGTTGATAATCCATTACTAGCATTTTCTTGCCACAGATTTTCTCTGATCTTTTATTAACATAGAATGCCTGACAAGCCCAATCTAACTTTGTTGACTCAATTAAGCTTTGTGATAACAATTGGGAACATTCTTCAACAACAAATTGTAAATCTCGAGGAGTCATTCCTGGATGAGTTGCCTTCGTTGGATTGACATCTTCATTCTATTTGAATGGGAGAGAAATGAAGTATTCAAGGTTTTTCCACAAAGAAAATGGGTGTTTGAATTCAATATAAGAATTAGCACAATAACTTTGAACTAATTCTTTATGAATTTCTCCAAAACTTTGAATTGGACAAAGCTGAGAAAGGAATAAGGATGGAACATTGGTATATGGTTGAAAGTATTTCTTGTAATGGATTCCATCTGGGAGAATGTGAAGTTTTTTTAGTTTCCAAAAAATATCAAAGCCTAGAACAAGATCTTTATCAGGGAGAGAACAACCAAGGCAATGATCCCAAATGTGGCATCTTAGAAAAAATTGAATCTTCAAAGGATTTCTTGTAATGCATTCTATTGCAAAAATATTTCTATCAACTGCTCTGAAGTATTCTTTGTGTGGCTTCCAATATTTAGGTGGAAGAACAATAGGATTCATTATCGTTCTATGAGCGCCAGTATCCATAAAAGAAACAGCTTTAATGGGTCTTGCATATTTTTCAGGGAACAAATGCATATAGATTAATGGAACCGAATGTGAAGTTTTTTGAATAGCCAGAGAGCAGGATTTTGCTGAGTAGATTGGATCATAGTGATCTTCTTCAGAAGAATGATAATCAATAGCAAAAAGACTTTCTGGAGAATCTTGATCATCCTCTGAAAATAATGATTCAATATCAATATTATCAAGATCAACTTCAGTAATATGTTGAAGATGTTGAATAAGCTTAGATGCCTACTTTGGCTTATTTGGACAATTTTTTACATAATATCCTCTTCTTCCACACAAATAATATTTATCAGATTTCTTTCCCCTGAATTTGAGCCTTTTGAAAAATTTATAACCCTTCTTGGATCTTCTTAATTTTTCATGATGGCCTTTCATCTTAAAGAAATGCTTTTTCTTCTTAGAAGAATAGTCACAGTCCTTATTACATTTAATGTAAAGATCAGGGTGATAATAAGCATTCTTTAAGGTTGGATCTTTGTGACGTTTAAGAATTTGCTTCAAAAGTTTATGTGTCACAGATCTTATTCAAAGATCTCATCATCACCCGGTATATTTGACTAAGTGTTAGATCATATAAAGATTGGCCATAATCTTGTAAGGTTGTGTAAATTGTTGCTGATAGAGTTTCTGGAAAAGAAGTTACAAAGGCCTGCTTTAAGTCTGAATTTTTATTGCCTTTCAATTCATAAAACTTCTTTGACATATTATGAAAAGGTCTATCAAGATCTCTCTTTTGTAAAGAACAACATTTCATCTTGAAAAAATCTTTTATGATATTTTCCACGTCATCTGTAGGCATTCCCACAAATTCAATATGAATTTGGCAAATAAATTCAACAACAGAAGAGAACAATAATTGTGCTTTTGCAAATTGTCCAAGGTTGATCCACCAATCATGAAGCTTTCCAACACACCTATGGACAAAATCTTATATTGCTTGTCTTATAGAAATATCAGGTTTTGCAATTTGAATTTCAAGCTAAGCTCTGAACTCTTTAATTCTGTAAGAATACTAGTCTAGAGTGATATCATCCAAAGTGAAATACTGAGTTGATCCAGTATGAACTTTTGGATGTTCCCAAGGACTACTTATTGAAGTGTAAGGACCAGTTTGAGTATTCATATTACCTATGTCTCCTTCTTCTTCATGATACTCTATGATTAGAGGATAGGAGGTTTCTAGATCGGCCATGAAGGATCTCTGAACCAATGGTTCTGGTTCAGAATCTGTATCTTCACTTGAGGAATCTGAGGAAGTTGAATCTTCATAAATGAAGCCTTGAGAGATCATTACAGCCTAATTTGATTGAGTCAAAAAGTCAAAACACTGATCAATGAACTTATTCAAATGATTCATCATAAAATGGGATGGAGGAGGATGTTTTGGATCTATATTCATTGGGTCTTTTCTGGGTTAGGATTGGAGGTATGGGATTGTTTTGGTTGAGGTGGTTTTTCTTTTGATGGTATAGAATCATCAGAAGATGATAAGGTTGGTTGTGGATTTGGTATGGGTTGAAAAGTAGGCTTGGATGAGGCTGGTTTGGCTCTCTTTTTGGAATTTCAAGTGAATATCCAAAATGTTCAAGATCTGCTGGTGAAGGTATTGACAAGGTATTTTGAGGTTTTTTTTGTAAAAGGTTGAGAACTATCTTCTTTTCTGGCTTTTTCCAAAGTTATTTGTGCTTTAAGATCTTCAATCTCAGCTTCTTTCTGGTAAAAACTTCCTATCAATTTCTTTCTTTCATCATTACCTCGATTTCTTCAGTTTTAACTTCCAATTGGGATTGAAGAGAAAGGAACAGATTATAGGCGACTTTGGATTGACTAGTCACTTTAACATCAATACTGTTTACTTGATGAGAAAATAGCTCAACTTTATTCTCAATCCTTTTAAGGACTCTGCTTTTTGCTTGAGCATTATCTGTCTGCCAATTAAGAACTACTTTCGCTAGTCCAACAGAAAGAGGTTTTCCTTTTGCAGTTACTTCAGTAGGAGTCTTAATATAAGGAGTAGTCCTCACACTTGTTGCGGGATTTGTTGTGTCAACCAAGGAAGGAAATTCTTCTTCATACTGGGTGGAAAACGGTTGATACATAAAACATTGTGAAACTAAAGCATAAGTTGTTTCCTTATGAAGAACCTTGAGAGCTTGCTTATAACAAGGCAAAGGAGATCTCTTTTTTCTATACCAATTATCTTCATATGGAGGAAGAGATGGTTTAACATAACTAGAAGCAGATGGAGGAATATAATAAGGAGACAACAAGTGAGCAAACATAGAGACAGAAGGATCTTCATCATCAGGTCTCTTGCTATGAATGTTTTTCGAGCATCTAGAAGAAATAGGCTTTTTCTTCACTTGCTGCAATGTTTAATTACCTTATAAAATTTCTTCTAAATATGATAATTACTTGTTTTCCTATCTTCAAATATGAAATGATAAAAATAAATATATTTTTTCAATAATTTTATATGTATTTTTACAATATTTTTTTATAATCAATTTAAAAAATTATAATAAAAAATTAAAAATCAACACCTCCACTCCTAACAAATCAAACCGGATGATCCGAATAAAAAAGAGACTCAACCCTACCCTACTCTACCCGATCCATTTGCTACCACCATCACTGACACAACCTTCATGAACACTACCAACCTTCTTCCACCAAACTTCATATTAGGATGCCTTTGAACTCTCTTCTTGCTTGTGGGATCCAGTAAAATAGGTTGGCTTTGACATGGATATTGGATTTATATTATATTTTGATTTTCAATTTTAAGATTACTACTGATTCTATTAAAAGTTTTTTTCTGGTAATTTTTGGGTACTGGGTTTTCAATTATTTGATTACAGATGTTTTTCTTATTCAGATTGTGAGTTGTAACGGAGGTTCTCAATATCCTTTTTGAGGCAGTTTCAGTTCCCACTATTAGATTGCTTTGTTCATCAGTTTACTAGGTATTTTGGTATGATAATAATGGGAATCATAATTTGTTAATTCTTGTTTATAAATGTGAAAATGTTTTTAAGAAAGCAAAATCCTTTCTTGGTTATTTTCACATTTTGTGAAAATAAGAAAAAGAGGATTGAAACACTATTATCATTAATTTTCTGAAGTCGATTTAATTTTGGGACATGGAAAGTTCAGGTTTTTAAGAAAGCAATTATGCACTTTTTCTAATGATTTTCAAATTTCTTGGAAAATTTTTGAAAAACTAAAGATTGTTTACAATGAAATCTATCCTAAAGCACCTAAACTAGAATTCTATTATGTGCACACAAGATGATCTAAACTGTTTCTCCTTTTACTTCTTTCTAGTTTCTACTAATCCTTGTTTATCCTTTTCTATTTCTTAGAGGAGGTGGCAATGGCAGGAGTGGTAAAGAAGTTCTTCATTGCGTCAATGTTTATATGGATGGCTCCTATTGCGATCCTTTATGCTTTAAACCATGACTTGCTTCCTAGTAAGATGGTCTAATCTCATATTCTCATTTATTTGGGATACATGATTTTGTTTTCAAGATAAATTTTATATCAAACAAGTGATCATAAGACCATTGACATAATCATTGAAAGCTATTCATGCAATCTAAACCCAGTTCTTATAATTAAGTGGTGAGCACCATATTCAGGTTTTCATTTTTTAACTTCAGATTCTTACTATTTCCACTAGAATTAGACATTCATCACCACAAATATTTTGGACAATCAAAAGTTTACTTCTTATGCCTTCTATTTTAAGCATCTATATGGTCTTTTACTCTATTCGGGTCTTTTTGCTTAACAAAGGTATTTTATGAATCATCCTCTTAGGTCATGACCTCTCACTAGGGAGGGAAGAAAAAGTAAATATTAGTGAACTTTTTTCTTATCTGAAACATTCTTATTTAGTAGTTTTTACTGCCTTAGACTAATATTGTTAATTTTTTCTAATTTCTCTTAATTCATATTCTGCTGGCATGTTATCTAAGAGTATAGGATTCAGAAATTCGGTTGTAACTAGTACTCTCCAAATAAGAGACAGAAATGTTGGTTTTAAAATGAAATTGATAGAAATAAGTCATTATTATATATAAATTAGTTAAAAGTTTGAGTAAAATTAAAATAGGCTCCTTAAAAGACTACACAAATCAACCATCTTGGCAATGTTTAGTTGTTTAGTGAATATTGTGTCTGGACATTTGTAGTATGCAAACCATACATTATGCATCAAAATGACATCAAGATTACTTGGGAAATTTGGAATAGCCATATATTATTATTTACTCACTAAGCTAGTCTCATTTTTTTTAGTGGTTTAACATTTTTCAGGGATTCTAGAAAAGTTGACAAAGTAATTCTCAAGTTCTGGTTCTTCGCCTGGGAATGACTTGTATGGTGTGTTCTATATTTCTTTTGTACTGTTATTTATTTAATAAAGCTCTATGGTTGTCACATCCCACCTTTCTAGATGTGACGGTCCTAGGGTAAAGGAAGACGTAAGGTCACCTAAACCCGTAGAACCCTTAATACACTACTCTCACTAACACATGGCAAATATAATCCCAAGATCGTAGCCAACTCTCATAGATGAATCCTATCATACATACTATCCATATTACATGCATAATTGATCTTTAATTATACGTTATCGATAATTGATTTTAATACCCATATCGTATGATTAATTAATACCTCATAAATTATAGTCATCATACTTAAGAAATTACAGACCAAAATAATATTCTACAGTCATCTGAATAAAATACTATAAATATCATGACCCGTGGAGCTCTAATGAAAGTACGCATATTACAAGCCAACAAAAAGATAACAATCCAAAGCGGCAGAGTAATCTCCCAAGCGATGAAAGGTAGCTTGAGAGTGTTACCTTGCACGTAACTCTATGGTCCTGAAAAAAATATAAACACTACAAGGTGAGATAAATCTCAGTGAGAACGCAATATACTAATATGATATGCCAGCAGTTACAAGTAAAACATGAAATGAACAATCTTACGGTATAAGGTATCTTATGATACAAATTATTTCACATTTTTTTTCATTTTAGCAAAAATCTAAGATCAGAAGCGGTATGCTTCCC
>CATKHJ010432344.1:0-32651 GCA_949750685.1 Vernicia montana | reverse complement strand
TTATAAAATTTCATTTTCAAATTAGTAATTGCAATATATATATATACACACACTTTGATATTAAATTAGCAATACATTTAATGAAATTGAATAATGTATAAGTAAAATTTAATTTTTAATTATTTAAAAATAGAAAATATCCGAATCTCCGTTTTGTCTCGTTCCGTACTGAACCGTCCTATTAGACCCGAATCTCCATCCCGAACCGTTCCAAAAAATCGGGACGGTTCGGTACGGAGATTTTTCCTTACGGTTCGGTTCCGGAGATTCCATTTTGAAAATCTCCGAAGTTCGGTTCGATTCCGGAGATTTTCAAATCTCCGGATTCCTCCGAACCGTGCTCAGCCCTATCTAGGATCACGGTTTAATTACAATATCTTAGTATCCATAGGGTGCAAAGAAATTCAAATATCGCTTGGACTCTCGAGACCCAAATTTTCATAGGTATATCCCTTTGATTTTCGAGACCCGTCGTACTTTTTTTGGATAATCAGTTTATGCATTATTTGTAAAATTTTTAAGCTTTAGCTAGGATCACAATTTAATTATAATGCCTTAGTATCCCTAGGATGCAAAGAAACCCAAATCCCGCTCAGACTCTATAGACCTAAATTTTCATAGGTACACAATTTGGTTTTCGGGACCTGGTGTACTTTTTGTTGATAATCAGTTTATGCATTATTTTGAAAGTTTTTAAGTTCTAACAAGGATCACGGTTTAATTACAATGCCTTAACATCCCTAGGATGCAAAGAAACCCAAATCTCGCTCGTACTGCCAAGATCAAAATTTTCATAGGTATACCCTTTTAGTTTTCGAGAACCGATGTACTTTTTGTTGATAATCATTTTATGCATTATTTTAAAATTTTTTAAATTATAGTTAGGATCACGGTTTAATTACAATGCCCTATCATCCCGAAGATGCTAAGAAACTCAAATTTCACTTGGCCAATGAGGCAAATTTTCATATGTATTCTTTTTGGTTATCGAGAGTTGCACTTTTACATGTGCCATCTTATGCATTATTTTTGAAAATTTTTAAACTCTAACGATCATAACTCAACAGTTGTTTAGTTCTCTGAATAAGCTTTTCATAGGTATCTTGTGCGTCTTATAACTCTTCCAAGATAAGGTCAACCTTATCAACGCCTATCCGGCGACACACATAACTATTAGAAGGCTGAAATCGAAGATTCAGGTGGCGTTATGGGAGCCGTAAAATACTGCTAGAAAGGTTACTCAGTGATCTACAAGCTTGCAAGCCAGTAGAGACTCCTATCGTACATAATCATCACCTTGTTGTTTACCCAGATCAAGTCCCAACAAATAAGGAGAGATATCAAAAGTTAGTGGAAAAATTAATTTATCTATCCCTTATAAGACTAAATATTGCCTACGTAGTCAGCGTAGTGAGTCAATTTATGCATGCCCCCAGTGAAGAACACATGGCTGCGGTGATGCTAATTTTGAGTTATCTGAAGGGGAATCCTGGAAAAAGACTAACTTTCAAGAAGCATGGACATATGGAGGTAAAGGGTTTTACTGATGTAGATTGGGCTAGGAACATCACTAATTGTCGGTCCACTTCTAGGTACTTTACATTTGTTGCTGGAAATCTTGTGACATGGAGGAGCAAGAAACAAAATATGATAGCAAGGTCTTCGACAAAAGCAGAATATAGAGGTATGGTTCATGTGTGAGCTCTTATGGCTAAGGATTTTGCTTACTGAGATTAGTTTTGAGCCTACAGAACCTATGCTACTGTATTGTGACAGTCAAGCAGCTCAAGAAATAGCCAATAATCCAGTTCAACATGATTGAACTAAACATATTAAGGTGGATCGACACTTCATTAAGGAGAAGCTGACTTCAAAGTTGGTAGACATTCCATTTGTAAGGTCAACTGAACAGCTAGCTGACATTCTAACACATTCAGTTCCTGCTGGAGTATTTCATGAATCACTTAACAAGTAGGGCTTAGAAGATATCTTCGCACCAATTTGAGGGGGAGTGTTAGCGTGAGTATAGGAATTCATTATGGTAACCTAGATATGTATGGTATGTTAACATAATTATAGGCTGAAATATCTTGATGTAATCCTTTGATATAGGAAATCTGTAATAGGTATATCTTTATATATACCTCCCTCTAAAAGAGAAGAAATATACAAAAAATAGTTTTCTCCAAAAATCCATAAATTAACAAGTCGAATTGCTATTTAGGAGGAAGAGTTGGAGTAGGACTAAGATATAGAAGCTTAGTTGTATCCTTCTTTAGTGGTGCATTAATTAATAAACAAGTTACAATGATGTGATGAAATTTTGATGACAAAATTTCTAGAATTATACATGTTCATTTTTTAAAATTTAATTTCCTAAAAAATGTATTAAACAGATTTTTTTTTTTTCGAGTTCAAACTTCAATCTTGGTCAATGGAAGGCGAAGCAGAGCTAATTGACGGACATCAACTGGATAAGCATCACTAGGATCATAAGATGTATATGTTCTTGCTGCCGTCAAAATGTTTGTCACTTCAGTTGGATGAAAATCATCCCAAAACACATACTCTTGCCTGTTAGGGCATGGATCTTCATTTGGATTACATTGACCATCCTCTCTTACTTTACAACATGCTGCTGTGAAATTCGAGAAACCTATGATAAAAAATAAACTAAAATGTTATGTAACATATACATTATTATACATATGCATCGAGTATACTAAATAATTTATCTGATTACGTACCAACTTGGAAAGGATCGCCTTTCCCTGTCGAAGTATTATTTACAAATATGAATTTCGCATCGGTTAGGTTTTTATTAAGTTGATCCACCAGACCTACAAGCTCTCCGTTGAATAGATCACTTGCTTGGTTCAAATTTGCTGCACAAGGCGAGCCACTTTGGGCAAACTTAGTAATTCCATATGGAGTGCACCCTATATGCCCCAAGCCATTCAAGGCAATTTTTCTTGCTCCCATATTGTATAAGGTCTCCATATAAAAAATAAATAAATAAATAAATTAGAATAAAAAATAATTGAATATCTAATTTTGCATTACAAGACAAAAAACATGTTGACTAGACTTGTTCAATAGGCAGATCGTGTCTAAATTTGACCGTTATTTGAATCTCCGACCAATTATACTCAGCATTTTGTTCAAGTATATTCTAAAATAATAAAATATATTAAGATATTAATTTTTCTTATAGTAAGCCAGGCTAGATTTTATGTAATAACAATTTTCAAAATCAGTCTATTTAGCAGGGCGAACTTTTAATGAATTGGGACAGGTCGAGTTTGAGAACAAAATCCCCTGTTTAAGTTCAAAATTTTCGAATAGGGTCGGACGGGTCTCTAATGACTAATCCCATTAACATATCTAGCACAAGCTATTAAATAATGAAGCTAATTAAGGAAAAGAAAATGTGAAACCAACCATTAATTGTGTAGAATACTGCTCCACAAGAGCTTTGGCATATGCTTCAGGAGTATAAGTTTTGCCAGTTGGGTAATTTTCAGGCTTGAAGTAGTTGTTTAGATAATCATTGCTGCCCATTCCAACTGAATATAAACACTGTTTTAATTGGTTTAAAGCTTCATCTTTGTTCCCTAATATGTCACCCATTCGTGTGATTGTGATCTGGTGATTTTGCAATTGCTGGTTAAAGTTTATATTCTGACCCTGTAATTAATTAGGACAATCACATTTGATTAAATCAATTACTTCATCTCTTATTAATTGTTAATTTCTATTAAGTAGTGTTACTGTTACCAAATGTGAGCCAGTTTCTTCACGAATTCCTGCTGATCCTGATGCATAATTCACACCCTGAAGAATAATCTGACCATCAGCACTTGCAAATGGTGGAATGTGATGCTCAAATCCAAGATATTCAGCTGTCATTAAATCAAAGTTCAAATTAGCACCATAATAGATTATTCCTTATAATTATAATGTATTTATAAAAGTTATTATTAGATTAATAATTCAATGATCGATCCTTTTTGTTGAATAAATTTATAATTTACTCATTTACTTACTAACAAACATTACACTAACTCAATAAGAATAGGAAACATATTAACAAATTAACGAATTTAAAACCTCTTGGTCCTGAGCTATGTTACCTCACCATTTCGATTGTCCTATTGAGGACTCTAATATATATCCATTTATGAAAAATAAAATTTGAATCAATTAATTGTGCAAAAATAAAAGTAAAGAACAAGGGCTCATACCTACAACATCAACAACATTTTTACCATTGGTAAATCTTCCAGAGGGTCCACCAGGGTAATCAATCCCATAAGGTGGGTAATTAACTTTAGCAGCAGTTTGAAGGTTGTTATTGTTGCCACTATCAGCTAAAGAATCACCAAAAATGAAAAAACAAGGCACTTGTAATTCTCCATTAACAATCCAATGTAGTTTGTATGAAAACACCAACAGAAAGATCAAAACCCTCCATAGTTTAACTATCTCACACAACATAATATTAATAATAATTACAATTTACAAGAGTTGATAGAGTTAGGCTTAAACAAGAGAGAGAGAAAGAAAGGTTGAATAGTGAAAACTCGCATGGTGGTTTGGGGCATTAAAATAGCTACTATAATAGTTGGTTTCTCTTGGCTACCCTTGATTGGCGCTTTATCATAATTTAGGCTAAATTTAGGTTTATTCAGTTCAAATTTAGGTCAAATGTCATCTTCTCCTCCTCCTTTTTTTCTTGGCCATATCATGATTAATAATATAATTTTGATTTATATATATAAAATTGCATTTTGTTTTGAGAATAATAATATAGCATGTATTATTAATTTAACATTAATAATAACAATATTGAGTAAGTATAATTCTTAATTACTTTACGGTACTGATTTCTTTGTAGAGTCATGGAATGACAAAATTAAAAATGCTAAAAAAAATATAATAAATAATAGGTCATTTACTAGAGAAATCATTAGGTGAGCGGTATCATACTCCTTTTACTCACATAAAAATGAATTCACGTGGTGTGTTTTCACTTTAATCACACATGAATGTGAGTAGGAGGAGTATGATTTACCTAATAATTTCTCCATTTGCTAAGCTTGTTTAGAGGCAAAGTTCACAACCACATAGTATTATTTATTGTGAAATATGATATGACTAATTTTCTTTGGACATTTCATTTGTAGAGTCCCTCAATTATCAAATTAATTGACAAAATATAAGATTAAACTTGTCTGCGACGGCTTGTCGTTGTAGACGGAGAATAACTGGTTGACTATAATTTTAAGAAACGACAGCTCGTTTTACAAAATCCATTACACGCAAAACTTAAAGCAACAAGGTCATATAGAAAGCAGAGAGAATTTCGCCTTACTAAGCAACACTCCCATGTTTTTCAAAAAAAAAAAAAAAAAACTCCGTGGAGCTGTTGTCGGATTGGATCCGACCCGTGTACAGGGACTTTTAAATTAAAAAATAAATAATTGTTGATTGACTTATTTTTATAGGATAAAGTCATTTTGGACTTTTAAATTTATCATTATGTTTTATATACTAAGTCTTTATATTTTTATTATTTTACATTTAACTCTTACAATTTCTTTTCACATCGAGAACTTTCTTTATAACAAAAGTAAAATCAATGAGAAATTTATAAATGATAATTAAAAAAATTCTAATTTTCATTAGAGAAATTATTGAATTTATATAAAAAAGAATAAACTCATTTATATATCTCTAAACTTCTTAAGTTGCATTTATTAAATAAGGTAATTTTTAAAAAGTAATAAATTTTTTTAATCATTTGTAAACTACTATTAATGAACTTCCCACTAATTTTATTTTTTGTATAAAAAAAGTATTCAATATGAAAAAATAAAATAATAAAGGATCGATAGACAATATAATAAATTTAAAATGAATTTTTCCTATTTTTAATTTCCTTATATGATCTGATGACCCTCCTTTGTTAATATAAACATTTGCAAGGCTTAAGGCCCAATAACTAACTTTTTTTTTTTTTTTTGCCAAAGAACTAACAATTAATTGAGTTAACCATTTTGAGGCCTATATTGCATGTTATTGTGGCCAATTGGGCCTCTATTATTACATGAAGATGATGTAGCTTTGATCAATGGTTGGATTAAGGCTTTTTATCAAAGAAATTACAGGCTGCATTTAGGTTGGAATCACTATTGATTCTTTTCAGCTTAGGCCTTTTGAAAGTTTTTTTTTTTTTTTTTTTCATAAGAAAAGAAAAGACAATTTTTAATCCATTGGATAGAAAAAGAAATAAAATAAAATGATTAATAAATATTTCTTGTTTTAAAATTTAAGTGATAAAAATGATATTAGTTATTATTAAGGTTAAAATAAGAAAAATCTCTCTCTTTTTTTTTTCATTCATATCAATAAAAATACATCTTGATTTTAAAATAAAAATATAAAATCATACATCAAAAAGTCTCAGAATAAGAAATTGACTTGAATTTATTTCAATAATTTTCAATCGTGTTGGTAGAATATTAATATTGGCAACTCGACGAAAAATACACTCTGCTCGGTGGCTATTTTTTATTACAAATCGATTTTCATATTTTTGAATAAACTCGATTGCTTGAATATCAGCAAAAAAAAAAAAAAAAAATCAAAACCAATACTTTTATGAAAGAAGACATATTAAAAATTTCTATAAAAGAAAACTAACTAAATCTCGTAAAATGAATAACAAAACCAATAATGAGAATGAAAAATAACGAAAATAAAACTAGATCCATGCTTAGAAATACATATTAATAGATTTGTAAAGATTTTGTGTTTACTGAATATAAAACCAAACAAAAAAAAAAAAAAAAGAACCACTGCTGATCTTCATTCGATCGGCTCAAACAATAAAATTTAAAAAAAATTAAAAAAAATTGAGAGAGAAAGCGGCTAGGATTTTTCATTTTATATTAATGTTTTCCTTTTGTAAGAGAAATCTCTTATTTCCTCAATTTTAAACGGAAAAGAAATATAGGTTTCTTTTCTTATCTAAACAACTGATAACTCTTAATCCCATTTTATTTTATTTTCCTTTCTTTTCTTATTCCAACTCCCAAGAGGCTTATAGTAACCAATTTCTGCCACTTCGCAATTTAATTTAATTTGATAAGCTTGCTAAGACGATTGATCATATTTATTCTTTTAATATCTTCTTAACTATCTTAATTCCAATTACTCTTCCTCAAATTTGTCATCTATAAATTATAATATTGGAATTCCCCTAACAAGTTTGTTAGTAAGAAGAGACTACTCCCTCATTAAACAAATTTAATGTTTTATATAAAACTCAGTTAACTATATTAATAATTTATTCATTACCCTTAATTTGCCAGACAAGATTAACAATTTAACTGTTACACCTGTAACTATTAAAAGAGTAATAATTGCACTTATAATTATTACACTCTACATTTTTAATTCCGATCCAGACGCACTATGTAGAAAAAGTAGATGGATGATTAAAAAAAAAAAAAAAAAAAGACAAATCACCATTGTAAGGATAATTATGCTTTGGCCACTTTATTTATTACAAGATTTGCAGATTCATAACAATGTGTTGCAGCAAGATCAATAACAACAAAAATAAAAATAATAAGTTATAAATACAATATATATTTTTGATATTCTGAATAAATGTTGCCGGAGGAGGAGCTCCTAATATATATTGTTCAGTTTTTCTTTGTGGTCCTGGTCTTCTTCTTTGTGGTCTTCACAACCAATTGTTCGATATTATAAGGGTAAGCTAGAGATGGAACAGAAGCATTGTATGCAAGATCTGCCAGAACAATATTTGCAGCCTCAGTTGGGCGGTACCCATCCCAGTAAAAATAGTCCTTGGGGTTGTTGCATTGGTTTTTGTTAGGAAAACACATTCCATTGTAGTCTACTTTACAGCATGGAGTTTGATTCACCTTGAAACCTGAGACACAAACACCCCATTATTAGCTAGAATGTCAATACATATATATAAACTGTCCTGTAGATGATTCTAGTATGATTAAGTGAAAGCTCATTATATACCTGGAAAAACACCAGCTGATGTTATGTCATAAATGTCGATGAAGGTGAACTTTGCATTCTTAAAGTTTTTGTTGAACCTATCAACAATTATAGGTAGCCTGCTATTGAAGATATGCATATCAGTGTCTATGACTGATATACACTGCTGATTTGTAGCATACATGGTTACTGCAGACGGGCTGCACCCCAATGGCCCTAGTCCGAACAAGGCGATTTTCCTTGCTCCAGATTTGTACAAAGCCTAAACCATGAATCATCATACAAAATATTAAGCAACAATGAAGAAAATAATCAAAATAATCAGAATATTATGCTGATTATAAATACTAACAGTCAAGTGATTGAACAAGTATCCATCAACAAGGTTCTCTGCATATGCCTCAGATGGCTTGCTGCGTGTTGGCTCTGATCCATTATTGCCAGGAGTGTAGTAATCTAACAGATAATCGTTACTACCAACACCAACAGTATACAAGCAACTCTCGAGGTACTGGTAGGTCTTGTTTTTATTGCCTAGAATATTGATTATGCGTCTTACTGTTCTCCGGTGATTTCTTACTTGTTGGGCGAGGCTAATAGCAGTCATCTGAATCATCCCAGAAAATAAAATTATGTATCAAAATTAATAAATGAACACGAATAGTGTCAATGCAATAATACTACTAATAATAAATTATACCTTGCTTCCTGCAACTTCACGTTGCAGAATTGCTCCATGAGATGCATAATTTACACCTTTGAGTATTTCTGAGCCATTGCCAACATTTGCAAAAGCTGGAATCTGTACTTTAAACCCAATTTTTTCAGCTGCGATACATAACAAAAAATGTTCAATCAATAAGTGCAAAATTAAAGGAATTTATTTGCTATTAGGTGACTAATTAAGAGAAGAGCAGACCAATTATATCAACCATGGTTCTGCCATTGCTGAACCTTCCTGTAGGGCCACCAGGAAAATCAACTCCATAAGGCAAGTAATTGGCTTTAAAAGTATCAAGATTGTTATCATTTCCATTAACAGCAAATGAGTCTCCAAAAATGAAATAACAAGGCACTTGATGTGCAAGAACATAAATTTCCAGATTTGAAATAAATAAGAGAGCAAAGGCCAACCAACATAATTGTGTTTGCTGCGCCATCACTACTAAAATGAAATATCACTAATCTGCAAGTTTCTTGAAATAAAATGAAATAAAAGGGAGAAGACTAAGAAACAAGAAAAGGGGGCAAAGATGATGGCCAAAGGCAATGAACTCCATCATTGGGATTTGTTTATATAGGCTAGGAAGTGAATTTGTGATTCTCCAAAAATAGTCTGTTCAGAGCAAAAAATTCGCTGGAAACAATAGTAAATTAGATATTAATTATAACCATGAAATCTACAAATTAGGTATGTGTTTGTTGTTCAAATTAAGACATTCCAAAACAGAAAATTGATGTCAAGTGATCATAAATGTCTATAAAAAGCATATAGAGGGGCTTTTTACCTACATATGTAAAAAAGTTAAATATTTTTCTATATAAGTGCGATGGAAAAATATTTCTCTATCTATGCTATTTCATCTCAGTCTCAGCTAGCGAGATTCAATTATTCAATAACACAAAATCGTCACTTTGACTGGCGACCATATGCATAATCACAATTTTTTTTTTAATTTTATAATTTATATATATATATTATTAATTATGTAAAAATTTTAATTAATTAAAATTATTAATTTTCATATATTATATAAATTTAATATTTTCAAGTATTAAAAATTGTAAAAAATTATTTTTTAATTTTCAAAATTATAAAAGATTTTACGTAAATATTATTATTAAAATACAATTAAAATTTTTTATTAATATTTGTATACAAAAATTATTACTAAAAATAACTTTTATACACAAAATTTTCATGCATGGTAAAAATTTAATAACTGAGTGTGTTCAGTAGAAATTTTAAGTTAAATATTTTAACTTACTATTTTAAGTGGTTTTTAACATAATTAAAATTTTAAGTTGAAACTATTTTAAGTTTTCAAATCATTTTAAAATTAATAAGTGTTAAAAATATTAAATTAAATAATAAGTTGAGTTATGAAACACCTCTTTAGTATATTTTTAAATTTCTAAACTTATCATAATATTAAAGTGATTTTTATACCCTAAGCATATTTTTTTATTAAAGTGAGTTTATTTTTAAAAAACTTATGATAAATATTATCCTAATATGATTGTATCTTCTAAATTTTTTTTATTTGTGATTTTTATTTTTTTTAATTTCAAAATTGGATTTAATTGTTAAAACTTAAATATCAATATCACATGATTAATTATGTCCCATCAAACAAATTGATTATATTCAGTACTTAAAAATTTCAATATTTATTATATTTAACATTTAAAATTCAGTACTTAATTTTCAATTTTACCAAACACCACCTAAATAAATATTCCATTCAAAAAAAAAATAAAGTAAATGTTTAATTTATAATATGTCTGTTATAATATTTTTAAGATTATTAAATTTAATATTTTATTTTAAGAACAAAGGTTGTTCATGGTACTAGAATCATCTTCATATCGGAAAGGTTTAGTATCTGAGTTTTAATTAGAACCAAATTACTCGAGACATTCTCATATTTGAAAAGTTTAATGTCGACTTTTAATTAGAGTGAAATTCACTTTTTTTTAAAAAATTATTTTGAGAATTGTTATAAGGAAATAGACACTCAATTACTTTGTTAAATTATTGCTATAATAATGTTATTTAATAATATTTTAAAAATAAAAAATACAAATAATTTTTTTTTTAATTTAAAGTTAAACCTGCGTAAAAGGCAGCAAAGGTTATCCAAGTATTAGCATGCATCTAGAAAAATTAAAATGATTGAGGGGGAAGAGAAAAAAAAAAAAAAAAAAAAAAAAAAGACTAGTTAATTCCATACTCAATAAGGGAAAAGAAAAAAAAGGGACAAAACACCTTTATTTTTCAAGAAAATTATGCTTTGGTCATTTTATTCATAAAAAGAATGCAGATTCTTACATAAGTGAATCAATGAATAATGTGCCGCAGCTACATTAACAACAGCAATAATAATTTTAAAAAAAAAAAAAGACTTGATAAATACAATATATGTTTTAGAGATTCAAAGCAATCTTCTAATATATGCAACATTGATCAGTTCTTCTTTGTGGTTGTCTTTGCAACCAATTGTTCAATGTTGTAAGGGTAAGCTAGAGATGGAACAGAAGCACTGTATACGAGATTTGCCAAAGCAATATTTGCAGCCTCAGTTCGGCGATACCCATCCCAGTAAAAGTAGTCATTGGGGTTGTCGCATTGAGTTTGATTAGGAAAACACATTCCAATGTAGTCTACTTTACAGCATGGGGTTTGATTCACCTTGAAACCTGATACACAAAGAGGTCGGTTATTATTTGATATAAACAGTTCTGAAGACGATTACGATTAAGTCAAAGCTCATTATATACCTGGAAAAACACCGGCTGATGTCAAGTCATAAATGTTGATATAGGTGAACATTGCTTTCTTAAAGTTTACGTTGAACCTATCAACAATTATAGGTAGCCTGCTGTTGAAGATATGCATATCAGTGTCAATAACTGATATACACTTTTGATTTGTAGCATAATACTTGGTTACTACAGATGGGCTGCACCCTAATGGCCCTAGTCCAAAGAAGGCAATTTTCCTTGCTCCAGCTTTGTACAAAGCCTAAATGACAAATCAACAGAAAAGACATTAAGCAACATGAAGAAAATTATCAGAATATCGACGAATATGTTGTAATTATAAATACTAACAGTCAAGTGATTGAACAAGTATCCATCGACAAGGTTCTCTGCATATGCTTCAGATGGCTTGCTGCGTGTTGGCTCTGCCCCATTATTGCCAGGGGTGTAGTAATTTATCAGATAATCGTTGCTACCAACACCAATGGTATACAAGCAACTCTTTAGGAGCTGACTGGTCTTGTTTTTATTGCCTAGAATATTGGTTATCCGTCTTACTGTTTTCTGATGATTTTGTATTTGTTGGGCGAGGCTAATAGCAGTCATCTGAATCGTCCCAGAAAATAAAATTATGTATCGAAATTAATAAATGAGCACGAATAATACTACTAATAATAATTAATAAAATTATACCTTGCTTCCTGCAATTTCCTCTTGCAGAATTGCTCCATGAGATGCATAATTTACACCTTTGAGTATTTCTGAACCATTTCCGACATTAACAAGAGCTGGAATTTGTACTTTAAACCCAATTTTTTCAGCTGTGATACATAACAAAAAAAAAAAAGTTCAATCAACTACAAGTGCAAAATTAAAGGAATTTAATTACTATTAGGTAATTAATTAAGATAAGATGGAACAGACCAATTATATCAACCATGGTTCTGCCATCACTGAACCTTCCTGTAGGGCCACCAGGAAAATTAACTCCATATGGCAAGTAATTAGCTTTAAAAGTATCAAGATTATTATCATTTCCATTAACAGCAGTTGAGTCTCCAAAAATGAAATAACAAGGAACTTGTTGTGCAAGAACAGAGCTTTGCAGGTTTGAAATAAACAATAGAGCAAAGGCCAACCAACATAGTTGTTTTTGCTGCTCCATCACTACTAAAAAAAGAAAAAAAAAAAAAAAAAAGTCAAGAATCTGCAATGTTTTTCTTAAAAAGAAAAATCAAAGAATTCAAGAATTACTATTATGATTCAAGAAAAGGGGCCAAAGATGAGGACCAGAGACAATTAACTTCATAATTCAGATATGCTTTTATAGGCTAGCAAGGGAAGTTTTGATGCCCCAAAATAAAATATTATTAAGAGCAAAAATTAGCTGGAAAAAAAATAGTAAATTAGCTGTTATAACCACATAATTAATAAACTTTATTAATTTGTTGTTGAATTTAAGAAATTTCAAGCTGTAAATGAATAATGCTGAAAATTTCATATAGTCCACACGGATAGCGCTCTGTTTTACCAATTCTTAGAAATTTCCTTGTGCTTCTTTGCTGGATATTGGTAAGTTCCATGTAAGCAATCACTGGCCTACACTTTGCTTCATCTTTGCTTTGCTTGTACAAGTTTTATTGACCTATAATACCCAATTAACTTTTAGCTTGGTTTTGAAAATTAAGTACTGATTAAGACTTGCAAATGAGTTTTGGCTTAATAATACTGAAGTTGTTTTCAGAATTATCGAATTGTGAATTTGAACTCTAATGTACAGCTTAATTGACAAATGAAAATGTTATTTTAATTTATGTTGTCATTTCTTTTAAAGAAAAAATCTTAAAACTAACATTATACATATAATTTAAGAGTACGTTTGATAAGCCGTAATATAATGTAATCAAATGCAATTTTTGTATAATGTTTAGGATCATTTGGATCCATATTAAAAGGGGTTAAGTGTTACTCCTGTAATACTTTAACATTGTTTAGTAAGTTTTTAGGTACTAAGATTAATGTTTAATTCCTTTAACAATTACTATCACTTAAATTTTAATTCATTAACCTAGAAGAGACTAGAGTAAAGACGTGTAACAAAAATAAACGCGCAAAAAAAATTCCTGACTGTCTATTAGAAAAGAAAATGGAAAAAAAAATTATGGAACTGATTTTTTTTTTTTTAATTTGGATTTCATTTATAGAATTGTTTAACTGAAAATTTATTTTTTTAATTTTGTTTAGTTGTAGATTATGATTAATTGCAGGTTTATTCTTATTTTATTTTTTTTATAGTGTTGTTTTATCCATTAAAATATGATAGGTTTTTTCCTTAAAAAAATATATAATTTGTTTTTAATTAGTAAAAAAATTGTGAAAATGTCTTTTTTTTTAAATTAAGTTTTTTCATTAAAAAAAAATTTAATGTTTTATACAAAACTCAGATAATTATGTTAATAGCTTATCCATTACTCTTAATTTTCCAGATAATATTAACAATTTAACTGTTACACCTGTAACTATTACTCCCTTAATAATTACACTTGTAATTATTACACTCTACATTTTTAACCCCGATCCAGACACACCCTGTGAGGCCTCGCCCAAGAACCGGTCTGATTCGCTAAATGGGGATCAAAATGCTCATTCGAGTTTGAACTCACAATGGAACCTTGGGGTTCAAATTGGTTGATTTTGAAAAGTGTTTTGAGAGTCGCTACCTTATTTTATTTTTATTTGGGAAAATATAAGGTAAAAACCCATTAATGACTCCAATTATATCCCAAATGAAAAGATCAATAGCCTCGAAATCAAAGAGGATTCGGGGACTAAGTTTTCGGTTCATTTTTATTAGTTTGACAAGTTTAATACAAAATGGCTTAAAATAAATTTCATGAACAGTTACAAATGTATGAACAAATAAATATGCATGAACTATAATTAAAATAAAGTAATAACATAATTAAATAAATAAAGCAATGAAAACACAAAACCTAAATTATGTGAAGAAGGTGAAAGAGGAGAAAAGTTTATTTTAATTGGATTTGATACTTTAGACAAGCATGTCTACGTATCCTTTTAAATGAGAATTAAAATCCATGTAGCTCGCCTTTCTTGTGAAGGGGTTTGTTTAGTTTGAACATTTTATCATGTTTCAGATTGATTGATTAAAAGGTGGGTTGATTAATTAGTTAACCTAATTAATTTACCAAATTGGATTAATTATTTCGGATTTTAATTAACTAATAACCTAGATAAATCAATTTAATTAACTAACTAAGAAAAATAAAATAAATAAAATGAAATGAAAAGAGAAAGGAAAAAAAGCTTATCTTACGCTTGAACGGCTTTGGGACGGTGGAGACTTATCTCATTCGGCGACGGATTTGCCTCTGACAGTTTGCCTTGAACGGCAGAAAACTTTTAACTCGATAGGTAGACTCGGGAAGTCGCAACCCAATCTCGCTTTGCAAAGCAAGAAATAAAAAAAATTAGGGAGCTCGTTCCTTTCGGACCAAGATTAGGGGGATGGCTCGTTTGATGCAAAGGCTAATCAAACAAGCCAAGGGATGTGTGAGCAAGCTCTGAGTGTCTTGAATGAGCTGAGGGGGTTTCATTTATATAGAGAGAAAGTTGGAGGTTGAAAACACAAAGTTTTGATGTGGGATTTGGTGTTTTGACGCTCAAAACAGAACACGGGGGTTCTAAGACCACACACGGAGCTTCTGGGACTGCATAGAAGCTATGGTGACTGCATAGGCTAAGTGATGACCTCATAGGGCCACTTTTGAACCGTAGCCTATGTGCGGTCACAAAAATGGCCTGTGCGATCACTAGTTGCTAGGTTTGGCTGATTTTCGCCATTTTGACCCGTTTCAACTCCGTTTTTTGTGATTCCAGTTGCGTTGTGCTCCGTATTCAATATCGAATGATCTAAGGATGATTTAGAGGCTTGAGAAATGGGTCCCAAGTCCCGATGCTAGGATTCTCAATTTTTGAGATTTTGGCGATCTTTGGCGATTTCAGCTTCCAGAGGTCTGTTTACCGAGCCTAGGTGCGTTTAGAGTTCAAATGCATATTGGAGGGTGCAAAATTAAAGGTTCAAAGCAGCCTCCTCATCATAATTGGCTTGTCTGTAAGGCAATTCTGATGATAGTGAACTTGAGAAGGAGGAAAAAATGAACCAAAGTTATGTCTAGATCGGTATTTGGACATGTTTTGGTGGGTAAAATGATGAAGGAAGATGGCAAAGGAACCAAAGGGATGTCTAGGTGATCGTTGCTAGACATTTACAGGTGGATGAGATGATACTCCCGATTTGTTTAGGAAAATCTGGATTGAAAGTGATATTCTCAGTCTACTAGGGGAAAGGGATCCTAAGGTTATCTTAGGATGAGTCTGATTGTAGAAAGGAAACCTAATTCAGATTTATGGTATAGATCCTAAGGATATCCTAGGATAGGTCTGATTATGAAGGAAAATCTAATTCAGATTTAAGGTTTGGATCCTAAGGCTATCTCAGGATGGATCTGATTTGAGATTGATTGGTTTGGGTGAAAGACCTTATGACTTCTTGATTCAGGGATTCAGATTGATGACCAATTTTGATTCAGAAATTCAGATTGATGATCTGTCTTGATTAACAGAATTTGGATTAATGATCTGTCTTGATTAATGGAATTCGAATTTATGATACGTCATAATTTATGGAATTCAAATTAATGATCCGTCTTGATTTATGGAATTCGGATTAATGATCCGTCTTGATTTATTGAATTCGAATTAATGATCTGTCTTAATTCGAGAGCTCTGATTAGCGACATGTTTAGTGTGAAATGCACCTAAATATGCAAATATTTTTATGAATTGGATACCTTGAACCAGCGAAGGGTCAACTTGCTCTCAAAGTGCTGATCTTTTGGGAGAGAGGGTTCCCCCATTTTGGAAGGATAATGAAAAGTGGCTCGGTTATTCGGCCTTAGGAGGAAGTCAAGGCTAGGTCAGGTTTTGGCCTTGGAGGAGGTCATTCTTGGAAGGATGGAAAAGTGGCTCGGTTAGGTTTGGCCCTTAGAAGGCTCAGTCAGGTATGGCCTGAAAAGTTATCTTAGAAGGCTAGGTCATGTTTAGCTTGGAAAGTTATCTCGGAAGGCTCGGTTAGGGTTAGCTTGGAAAGTTATCCTGGAAGGCTCAGTCAGATGTGGCCTCAGAGAAGATCATTCTAGAAGCTCAGGTTTGGCATTTGGAAGGCTCAGTCAGGTTTGACCCTAGAGAAGGATTAGGTAAGGAAGGCTCGATTAGATTTGGCCCTTGAAAAAGATTAGGTAAGAAGGCTCGGTTAGATTTGGCCTTTAAGAAGATTAGGTAGGAAGGCTCGATTAGGTTTGGCCTTTTCAAAGGTGAAGACTATGGGTTGGCTTTATATGACCCATCTGTTAAGAGTCTACCTCTGGACCTGGCTTTTGGAGGTGATTTAACCAATTGATTTGTAAGCTTTATTTTGCTTGTCCAAAAGAGTTGGACTTTAGGGATGATATGATTTGCCTAAAAAGGATTGGATCTGGATGGATGGTACAATTTGCCAAAGAGGCTTACACTTAGAAGGATAGTATGATTTGCCAATGAGGCTTGAGCTTAGAAGGACAACATGATTTGCCAAGGAGCTTGAGATGATGGGCTCAAGGAAGCATGTCTGATTGGGCTTTTGGCTAAGGAGCTCTGGCCTTGCAAGGGTTTGAGATCAATAGCCCTTTGTCAACCGGCCTTAATGGGATGGGTAAGAAAGGTGAGGTGCCACCTTATGAGTCAGGCTTAGTAGGTTCGGACCTTTTGAAAAAGTGTTGGGGAGGTTGTATGATTTTGCTATTGTAGCATGATTTATGGAGAAGACAGACACAACTTATCTTATTATCTAAGATTGAAGAGACTCTTAGAGTGACGGGACTCTTGAGGAGACACTGGATTGACTTGGACGATGACCCGGAAGACACGCTCCTTGATTGATGATAGGAGCTATTTAGCTTTTTTGAGCTAAAAGACTTGACAGACGACTTGAAGATATACCTTTAATGAATGATAAGGGATATTTAGCTGCTTGAGCTAAGAGACATGACAGATGAAAGAAGGGATATGCCCTTACTGAATGATAAGGGCTACTTAGCTATTTGAGCTAAGAGACATGACAGATGATAGGAAGGATATACCCCTATTGAATGATAAGGGCTACTTAGCTACTTGAGCTAAGAGACGTGACGGATTGCCGGAGGACGATATGAAGAACATACTCATGATGGATTAACAGAAGATGATTCGAAAGGTGAGCCCCTAATGAGGGATCAACCAGAGGATGATAACTTAGGAAGATATGCCATTAATGTAGGATAAGGACATAAGGGATAGAATGATTGGACCAGGATGACTCCTTTTTTTTTTTTTTTTTAGCTCTAACTTTTGCCTAAGTCGCCCTTTCGGGTTTTCAACTTAGCGAGATAATCAATGAATTTTGGCATTTTAAAAATTGTTCCACCATGATTTGAACTGTTGCTTTCCTTCATCTTGGGGCTCTGACCTTTGTCTAAACCATTCCATTGAATTCTTTATCTACAGGAAAACCTTGTGGGGATATCTGGTCCTTTTTGAGATTATTGCCCCTTGTTGAGGTTTTATGCTTGATTTTCCAAAAGTGTAATGGGTAACTTCATTGGATTGTCTTTAGCCTCGCCGACTCCAACTAAAGAGATCACTACTTGGTGTTCTCTATTATCTTGACTATCATTTGGTTGGGAGCTAATGAAGTGGCTACTGATGTGGCCACAAATAATACTCCAAGTTTTAATTCTTCCAAATCATGGTGTTTGATCACAGTGAAAATGCAAAATGTTTGCCAAAATTCATTGATTTTTTTTTTTTTCTTCTTCTTCTTTTTTTTTTTTTTTTTTTTTTTTGAGACATAACTACTTTAGATTAAATAAGAAAGATGGAAAAATAAAAGTGCATAAAAAACATAAATGTTTTATTACAAAATGAGAAGATGGTATAAAATAAAAGAATAATACAAGAATGACATACTCAGACTCGAACTCAAACTTGGACTTTAAACATGGAATCTGACTCGAATTTGGATTTTGGGCACGGACTCTAAACATGGACTCATACTCGAATTTGGATTTGGATTCGGACTCGGATTTGGATTCAATCTCAAACAAGTCAGATCAGTTGAGCTTGGACTTCTCCATAACATGCTACTTAGGCAGAGGTGAGGTGGGATGAGGTGGAGTCTAGCTTCCACTTTGGTAAAGATACATGGACCACAGTGATGAATTCAGCTTGAAAGGAAATGTGGCATGTCGATCTTAACCTCAAAGGTCATAGGGTTCAGATTCTTCTTCACTATTCAGATCAGTGGTGGAGCATTCAGGTTGAAATGGTTCGCTTCGGATGCAATCTTCAACCATTGAAGCAATTGCAGCCAAAGCTTTGAAAGTAGGCAAGTGATAGTCCTTTTTAGTAAGAAGAGGTTTCCTTTCTGGTATAAAGAGGTTTTCTTTCTGGTAGGAAGAGGTAACAGTCCTTTTTTAGTAGGAAAAGGTGATGGTCCTTTTTTGGTAGGAAAAGTGAGGGTCCTTTCTAGTAGGAAAAGTGAAGGTCATTTCTGGTAGGAGTTGGAAAAAAATGATGGCCCTGATTGGATAGATTAATGGTTCTGATTGGATAGAGTGATGGTCCTTTCTAGTAGGAGGAGGCAGAGATGTGGTTAAGGCATCCATGTCAATTAGGTTGGCCATCGGTACCTTAAAGCAAAATTAGAGAAAACCCAGTGAGTGGTGGGTGGGAGTAGGGTTACACAAACTCTTAGGGAAAAGGATTCCCTATGGTGTTATGGGTCAACCATTTTTGGGCTTAGGGTAGCATGTTGGGCCAAAGGTATTGGGCTTTGTAGGTAGATGAGGTGCCAAATATTTTGGGCTTAAGGTGATGGTAGGCCAAAGTTATTAGGCTTAAAAGAGATGAGGTGTCAAAAATTTTGGGCTTAAGGTGATGGTAGGCCAAATATTTTAGGCTTTGGGGTAGCATGAGGTGCCAAATGTCTTGGGCTTAAGGTAATAGTAGGCCAAATATTTTGGACTTTGGGATAGATGAGGTGCCAAATGTCTTGGGCTTAAGGTGATGGTAGGCCAAAGTTATTGGGCTTTGAGGATTTGCCAAGGTTTTGGACTTTAGGATAGCTTATTGGGCTAAAGGAATTGGGCTTTGAGGATTTGCCAAGGTTTTAGACTTGGGATAATATGTTATGCCAAATGTTTTGGGCTTTGGGTATTGGGTAATGGGTCGATCTTCAAGGTAATGGGCCAAGGGTGTTGGGCTTATGGGTGGTGGTGCTGAAGGTATTGGGTAGGGTACCTTAGATAAGGGGTAGTGTTAAGATGATGAAGGTCCATGGTGATTGGATCGAGGTGAGAGTGTTCGACCCTTCTTCGGTTCAAGGTATAGCCTAAGTTTGAGATGAATGCATGTTGTTTTGTACATTATGCATGAAAAAAAAATTCATAAATATACCATTTGTGCAAGTCTTTGATTATGGTACATACAACCTAAGGTCAAGTTCTAGGTTCATTACATGAAAGGGTAAGGGTGGCTTGCATAGGATACCCGTCACACTAGAGCAGCGATATACCTAACCACATGTGAGTCAAAGAGCCTCGCGTGGGTCCAACAGTACGTGCATACTCGTATACATCGCGAGGTGGATGATTTCACTATCAGCAAGCAGACCTAAGGAAGGTTGCCCATTCGATGTTACTTTATATCTATTATTTTCCTAAGAAATCTAGGTTCAAAGGCGAAGAGCCTATGCAAGTGATGTATGAAAGTCATTTTTGCATTAAAAAGTGCCAAACTTTGATTTAAACCAATTAGTAGTCCACTTATCTTTTATAAAAAAGAATCTTTCCCCAGTGGAGTCGCCAACTTTGAGGCCTAACCCGAGCACAGGTCCGATCCCCTAGAGGGGGATCGAAATGCTCATTCGGGTTTGAACTCACGATGGAACCTTCGAGTTCAGATTGGTTAATTTTGAAAAGTGTTTTGGGAGTCGCCACCTTACTTTATTTTTATTTGGAAAAATACAAGGTAAAAACTCATTAATGACTCCAATTATATCCTAAAGGAAAAGATCAATAGCCTCGAAATCAAAAAGGATTCGGGGACTAGGTTTTCGGTTCATTTTTATTAGTTTGACAAGTTTAATACAAAATGGCTTAAAATAAATTTCATGAACAGTTACAAATGTATGAACAAATAAATATGCATGAACTATGATTAAAATAAAGTAATAACATAATTAAATAAAGAAAGCAATGAAAACACAAAACCTAAATTATGTGATGAAGGTGAAAGAGGAGGAAAGTTTATTTTAATTGGATTTGATGTTTTAGACAAGTATGTCTACGTATCCCTTTAAATGGAAATCAAAATCCATGTAGCTCGCCTTTCTTGTGAAGGGGGTTTGTTTATTTTGAGCATTTTATCATGTTTCAGATTGATTGATTAAAAGGTGGGCTGATTAATTAGTTAATCTAATTGATTTACCAAGTTGGATTAATTATTTCAAATTTTAATTAACTAATAACCTAGATAAATCAATTTAATTAACTAACTAAGAAAAATAAAATAAATAAATAAAATGAAAAGAGAAAAGGAAAATAAACTTACCTTGAGCTTGAGCGGCTTTGGGACGGTGGAGACTTGTCTCGATCGGCGGCGGACTTGCCTCTGACAACTTACCATGAATGGCGGAGAACTTTTGACTTGACGAGTGGACTCGGGAAGTCACAACCCAATCTTGCTTTATAAAGCAATGAGCAATAGTAAAGCAAGAAATAAAAGAAACTGGGGAGCTCATTCCTTTCGGACCAAGCTTAGAGGGATGGCTCGCTTGATGCAAAGGCTAATCAAGCAAGCCAAGGGATGTGTGAGCAAGCTCTGAGTGTCTTGAATGAGTTAGGGGGATCTCATTTATATAGGGAGAAGGTTGGAGGTTGAAAACACAAAGTTTCGATGTGGGATTTGGTGTTCTGACACTCAAAACTGCACACGGGAGTTTTGGGACCGTACAGGGGGTTATGGGACCGCACACGGAGCTTCTGGGACCGCACAGAAGCTATGGTGACTGCATAGGCTAAGTGATGACTACATAGGGACACTTTTGAACCACACATAGGCTGTGCAGAACCGCACAACTCATGTGCGGTCACAAAAGTGGCATGTGCGGTCACTGGTTGCCCGGTTTTGTTGATTTTCGCTATTTTGACCCATTTCAACTTCGTTTTTTACGATTCCAGTTGTGTTATGCTCTATATTCAATCCCAGATGATCTAAAGATGATTTAGAGGCTTGAGGGATAGATCCTGGATCCCAAGACTCGAATTCTCAATTTTTAAAATTTTGGCGATCTTTGGCGATTTCGGCTTCCAAAGGTCTGTTTACCAAGCCTAAGTGCCTCTAAGGTTCAAATGCATACTGGAGGGTGAAAAATTAAAAGTTCACATACCCTTATACTTAAAATACATTTGATTACATTGCATTGCAACCTACTAAACATACCATAAGCATTTAAAAAATAAGATAAAATTTTCACAGGATAATCACAAAACAAATTATTATCAATTTGAACTTTATCACAATTAAATTAATATTTGGTAATTTGGTTAGATGACCAAAATCAGTACCCTAAAAATAATAAAGAGGTGCAAATTTTGTATATATATATATATATATATATATATATATATATATATATATATATATATATATATATATATATATATAATAAATAGGGATAAATATTAAAATGTACCATGTGTTTTGACTCTTTTTCACTTATGGATCTGTGAAATTTTTTTTGATAAAGAGGGGTTTGTGCTTCCCTCAGTTAGCACTTATGGGTATTTGTCACTAACACCTTTAGTAAGTGCTGATTTGGGGTCTTTCTCATTGATATACAAATTCGTGGTCGCTATATTCATATGTGTCCAACGGTTAGTGCCACGTGGCATAATTTCGTTCACTGCTGATGTTATTGTTGGGACTTTTCTTAGTCCTATGAATGTCGCGGTCGTGATTTGCCTTTTGCGTTCGGAGTTGCGGTCGTTACACTGACCTCGAACCTCTTTGTGTAAAATTTGTAAATCAAGCTTATAGCTGAGTAGCAGTCGCGACTAATTGGTCCCGGGCATGATAGTGATATTGCGGACGCAATGAGCTTGTTGTGAGCTCGATTTACACGTTAGGCAGAACACTTAGAAATTTTTTCTAAGTTCTCCATTTTCAAGCTTGTCTAATGCATTTTTATCTATCAAAACATACTTAAATAAAATATTAGAAATATTAAATTTGATTGTCAAGATCAAAATAAAAATTGACTAAGTTGGAAACCAACTTAGATCAACACCTTGTTAACTGAAATTTTAAGAAATGTCGGTCTTATATGTTTTAGGGATGTCTCAAATTTGATGTATAATTATTCAGCCCAAAGTTGTTAATTGTATGTTGAATTTTGAGATGGAACATTAAGGCATATGATTAGGAACGGATTGGTCTACGGAATTTATTTACCTAAAGGTGGTAAATTTACAAAGACTGGATAACATTCCTGAATCGTTCTTATATAGAGAATTTTTTAATTGCATGTTATATGATTTGCCCAAAGGTGTTTGTATAATGAAGAATTGAAATTCTTTGTATGATATTTTTTTTTTATGGCTTGGAGCATTACTATTATCCTGTGTTGTGCTAAAGAATTACATTGTTGATATTTTAGTCACCTTTTCTGTAAATAACAATACGGTGACTATTGAAATGCTAATTGGCTCTAACTTTAAGACACGGAAGAGAGATGTTGAGTTAGCCATGGAGTTAGCAGATATAGATCTAGCCATGGTGATACCGAAGCCATATGTCATAACCGATAACAATTATGATATGGAAAAGGAATTGTATACAACCAAGTACAAGTCAAACCGCATGTGTTATCTGACCATCAAAAGGTCAATTCCTGAACATTTTGATACAAACAAGCTACTATCCATGAATCAATCTACTAGCCACCCATTAAGCCACTATTCTTATTCTTAAACCTCCTAGCCAATATTTTTGACAAGTTTTCATTTTTACAACTAGTGTTTCCATTGCATTTCAATTTATTTATAGTTGTTATCAATTGCAAATTGGCCTCTAGGATTAGTATAAATAGGGTCAATCCCTCCATGTATTATCATTGAATAAAAATTAAGTTTCTTTTGAGTTTTTAAGAGTTTCTCTTTAGGTTTCTAAGCTATTTTGGTATCAGAGAGGGTTTATTAATTCAGTGTTGAGTTTGGGTAAGAGAAGTGACTGAAATTTTGAGTTTTTCCATTGGTATTCTTGTGGAGGAGTCACGGTCACCCCCGAAAACCACAATTAGAGTCATTTTTTTGCAAAACTAACATGTAATTTCTTGTCTTCTCACTATTATCAAGACAATTTTATTCAACTGCAGAATCTTCGTTAGAAGAACTTGTCTGTAGAAGAATACACTGGAGAATTTGAGAAGTTAATAATGAAGTGCGACATCCATGAAAGGGAAGATCAGACAATAGCTCGTTACCTTAGAGGATTAAACACTGATATTGCCCATCCAGTTCAGCTCCAACAATATTGGTCCTTAGACGATGTTATCCGTCAAGCCATCCGAGTGGAGAAACAATTACCCAAAGAGTCTTCTTACAGAACTTTTTCCTCCACAAAAAATTCTCTATATACCCGCAAAATATTAGCAGATCAACCTAGTACTTCAAGCAAACCTCCTTCTAAGACTACCAAAGAAAACCAACCTAGGGCAACCAAATGTTTCAAGTGTCAAGGTTTTAGACATATAGCCTCAAACTATCCAACTCGAAGAACCATAACCATCATCAAAGGAGAAGCTTATGAAGTGTCTAAAGAGGAAGAAGTTCAAGAAGAACCTGATGGAGAAAAGGAGATCAAGCCTGTGTATGATGAAGAACATGTTCCTGCAGACCATGGAGAATCGCTAGTAGTCAAGTGAAGTCTACACACAACACTAGCAAAAGAAGAACCATGGCTAATGCATAATATTTTTCATACTCGATGCACTGCACAAGGAAAGGTTTGTAATGTTATCATTGACAATGGAAGCTGTGAGAATGTGGTGTCAAACTACATGGTGGAGAAATTGGAGCTGCCAACACAAAATCATCCTAATCCATACAAATTACAGTGGCTTAACAAAGGAAGTGAAGTGAGAGTTACTAAACGTTGTCTTATGACCTTTTCCATTGGTCAAAAATACCAAGATAAGGTATGGTGTGATGTTATTCCTATGGATTCATGTCACCTTCTCCTTAGAAGACCATAGCAATATGATCGTCGCCTTATATGACGGTTATGCCAACACCTACTCCTTTGTCAAAGATGGAGTAAAAGTCAAATTAACACCTTTACTACCAAGAGAACTTGACAAAGACAATAAGGAATCCAGACCATTGGTGTCTTTAGTAACAAAAAAAACAATTTAAGGTGACAACAGAGGATGTCCAGGCCATGAGCTTTGTTCTACTGTTCATATCAAATGAAGAAATTGTTCTTCTAGTAGAAAATGAACAATTACTCGCTGAATTTTTGGATGTTGTACTAGAAGAAATTCCAAAGGGACTACCACCAATGCGAGACATCCAACACGTTATTGACTTTATTCCTAGAGCTGTCATTCCCAACAGACCAGCTTATAGAATGAGTCCACAGGAGCATGCTGAAATCCAACGTCAAGTTGAAGAACTATTGAAAAAAGGGTTGATATAAGAAAGTGTTAGCCCTTGTGCTGTTCTTGCGATTTTAGTACCCAAGAAGGATGAAAGTTGAAGATGTGTGTTGATAGTCGACCTGTTAACAAGATTACCATCAAGTATCAGTTCCCAATACTAAGGCTCGATGATATGCTAGATCAGCTGCATAGTGCCACCATCTTTCCCAAGATTGATCTTCGTAGTGGATACCATCAGATCAGGCTTAGGCCAGGAGACGAATGGAAGACTTCTTTTAAAACTAGAGATGGCTTATACGAGTGGACTGTGATGCCTTTTGGGTTATCCAATGCTCCTAGCACATTCATGCGCTTGATGAATCAGGTACTTCGACCCTTCATTGGAAAATTTATAGTCGTCTACTTTGACGATATTTTAATCTACAGCAAAGGCAAAGAGGAACACTTAGAGTACCTTCGACAAGTGATACAGGCTCTTCGTGAACAAAAACTTTATGCCAATCTAAAAAAATGTTCTTTCTTAACCAATGAAGTTACTTTTCTAGGTTATATCATCACTGTTGAAGGTATTCGAGTTGACCCAAGCAAAGTCGAAGCCATCAACATCTAGCCTATCCCAAAGTCTATCCATGACGTGAGGAGTTTCCATAGATTAGCTTCATTTTACAGAAGGTTCATCAAAAATTTTAGCTCCGTTGCTGCCCCTCTCACAGATTGCATAAAGGGAGACAAGTTCCAATGGACAGAGCAAGCGCAGAAAATTTTTGAAGAGCTAATGAAACGTTTGATTGAAGCACCTGTGCTAGCCCTTCCAATCTTTGACCAAGTGTTTGAAGTCAGTTGTGACACTTCCAACACTGGAATTGGTGCTGTTTTAAGTTAAGAAAGTCATCATATAGCCTTCTTCAGTGAAAAGCTCAACAATGGTAAACTTAAGTACTCTACTTATGACAAGGAGTTCTATGCAATTGTTCGTGCCTTACAACATTGGAGTCATTACCTGTTGAACAAGGAATTTATTCTCTGTTCTAATCATAAAGCCCTCAAGCACTTAAATTCTCAACAAAAGATCAACCGAAGACATGCCGCTTGGAGTGAGTTTCTATAACCTTATCCATTTTTACTTAAGCATAAGGTGGGAGTTCAAAATACTGTTGCTGATGCCCTCAGGAAGCGTCATACTCTACTTTCCACTATACAGATGAAAGTCGTTGGCTTTGAGACTATCAAGGAGCTATACCAAGATGATCCTGATTTTCAAAAGATTTGGAATTCCACCAAATCACAATCCTCCCAAGTCTACTACAGGTATGAGGGATTTTTATTCAAAGGAAAGGCTTTATGCATTCCTCAGTGCTCACTACGGGAAGCCATTATTTGGGAAGCCCGCGATGGAGGATTAGCAGGTCATTTTGGACGAGATAAAACTTTGGCTTTAGTGATAGAGAATTTTTATTGGCCAAAGCTTGAAAGAGATGTTAACAGACATATTCAAAGATGCAGAATCTGCCACTTGGTGAAGACCAAAAGCCAAAACATAGGGTTATAAATGCCACTTCCTATTCCAGAAGCACCTTAGGAAGATGTTAACATGGACTTCGTCCTCGAACTACCTCGGACTCAGTGTCAGAAGGATTCCATAATGGTAGTGGTAGACAGGTTTTCAAAGATGGCCCACTTTATTCCATGCCAAAAGACTAATGATGTTGTTCAAGTTGAAGACTTGTATTTCAAGGAAATTGTTCATCTTCATGGCATTCCAAAAACCATCACTTCTGATCGAGATGTCAAGTTCTTAAGTCACTTCTGGATAACCCTGTGGAAAAAGATTGGTACTAAGCTTCAATTCAGTAGTGCCAGTCATCCTCAGACATATGGACAAACCGAAGCAATTAACAGGCTTTTGGGAAACCTACTTCGGAGTTTTGTAGGTAAAAATATGAAACAGTGGGATCTTGTCCTTACACAGGTTGAATTTGCTTACAATAATTCAACTAATCAAGCTATTGGAAAATGCCCATTTGAGGTGGTATATGGCATTTGTCCACATAGTCCGTTAGACTTGACCCCTTCATCTGATAAACAACAGTATAGTGCAGATGCAGAACACAGAGCGAAAGAAATTAAGAGGCTGCATGAACTAGTCCAAAAAAGGATTAAGAAACAGAATTCCAGATATAAAGCTCAGCGTGACAGACATCAAAGACAACAAATTTTTAAAGTGGGAGATTTGGTATGGATACATTTATGAAAAGAACGATTTCCAAATCAACCAAATGCCAAGTTATACCCTAGAGCTGATGGTCCATTCATAATCATGCAAAAAATCAACAACAATGCTTATAAAATAGACCTACTAGGAACCTATGGCATCTCTGCAACCTTCAACGTCGCTGATCTTTTGCTATACTTAGACGATGAAACAGAACTTATCTCGAGGGCGAGTTCTCTTTAACCCGGGGAGGATGATACAGACAAGCTACCATCCATGAACCAACCTACCTAGCCACCCACTAAGCCACTATTATTGACCTTAAACCACCTAGCCACCCATTATTCTTGACCTTAAACCTCCTAGCCAATATTTTTGACAAGTTTCCATTTTTACAACTAGTGTTTCCATTGCATTTCAATTTATTTACATCTCATTAATAGTTGTTATCAATTGCAAATTGGCCTCTAGGATTAGTTTAAATAGGGTCAATCCCTCCATGTATTATCATTGAATAAAAATTAAGTTTCTTTTGAGTTTTTGAGAGTTTCTCTCTAGGTTTCTAAGCCACATTTACTGAGTTGTCTTCTAAAAACCACTATAGTAAAGGAGTTTCTGAGAGCAGTATCTTAGAGGTTTAAAGTATCAATCAATGTTGAGATTGATACTCTTTTGAAGCAATTATACTCAATGAAATACACTAGTGTATAAGGTGTTAGGAAATACATATTGATAATGGTTCACATCTAGAATAAGTTGAAAAACCTTGAGATTGTTCTTCTTGATCCTTACATTGTCTATCAAGCTCTCAATACTCTGCCACCAGAGTTGGGACAAATGTAACTACTTACAATTCGAGGGAAGAACCTTGGAATGTCAACGATTTCATTGCCATATGTGTTGTTGAGGAAGAGAAACTTAAGGTAGGTCAAATGAGTACTCCACTCCTTATGACAAATCCTTAGAAGAAAGGTAAGAAATCTAAGACTGTTGCTCCTGGTGTTGTTTAGAACTATAATAAGCGGGCTAGTCAGTCAAGTGTTGTGGGTGCTTCAAAAGGAATTGTAAAAAAGGAACTCAAATGTTTCTTTTGCAAGAAAAAGGGACATAAAAAAACTTATTGTCCCAAGTGCAAAATTTGGTTAGAAAAGTGTGGACTCACAGGTAACTCCTTAGGTCTTGTTATATGTGAATCCAATTTAGTTGATGTCACATCTAGTTCTTAATGGCTTGATAGTGGAGAGACTAAACATGTTGCTTTCACATTGTAGGGGTTCACAAACAAGAGAAGGCCAAATAAAGAAGAGTTTGTGCTTAGAGTTGGCAACAATGAAAGAGTAAAAGTACTTTTTGTTGGAAATGTGTGTTTGAACTTAGACTAATTTTAAACTTTTTTTTGACAAATGTTTTGTATATACCGTCTTTTAGGCGGAACTTAATATCTGTTTCAAAACTTGATAAACTTGGCTATGCTTTTATGTTTAAAGAAGGTGTTGTAAATATATCTTTTAATTCAAAAGCATTAGGCCGTAGTATTTTATTATATGGTTTGTATAAACTTTGTTTAAGTTCAAATGAAGTCTATTCCATAGTTTGTAATGTTGAGCATGTTGTTGCCAAAAGATCCTTAATAAAGGTAAAATCTTCTATGTTGTGGCATAAAAGACTTGGCCATATTTCTAGGGAAAGAATAGAAAGGTTAATTAAGAAAGATATCCTACCTACTCTTGACTTCAGTGATCTAGAAACATGTGTTGACTGTGGGATAAGTAAAAGGCAATATAAAGTCTTTAAAAAATCCATCTAAAAACAATGTGGGATAAGTAACATTTTAAAAAATGTCCAACAAAACTAACTAAAATTAAGAAAAAAGGATCTACTCGAAGTTCTGATCTTTTAGAGATTATTCATACTGACATCAGTAGACCTTATTCACCCACAATATGCAATAATAAGTATTTTATAACATTCATTGATGATTTTTCCTGATATGGATATTTGTACTTGATTAAAGAAAATTCTGAATCTCTTGATAAATTCTACATTTTCAAGATTGAAGTTGAGAAACAGTTGGGAAAAATTATTAAGATTGTTAAATTTGACCGTGGTAGAGAGGATTATGTTAAACATGATGTGAGTTGACAAATAAAAAGACCATTTGCTAGATACTTGGAGGAATCTAGAATAGTAGCTCAATTTACTATGCCAAGTAGTCCAAAACAGAATGGTGTGGCCGAAAGGCAGAATCACACTCTAAATGACATGGTAAGAAGCATGATGTCAAGGTCTAAACTCCCATATTATCTTTGGGATGAGCTATTAAAACAACATTATATATCCTTAATAGAGTCCCTAGTAAGTTTGTGACTAAAACGCCGTTTGAATTATGGACCAAAAGGTAACCAAGTTTGCATCACCTTCGTGTTTGAGGTTGTCCTTCAGAAGTACGCCTTTATAATTCGATTGAAGGTAAATTGCAATCAAGGTCAACTTATTGTTATTTCATAGGATACCAAATCATTCTAAAGGCTATAGGTTTTACTATACTGAAAGGGGTTCTAAAATTGTAGAATCACAGACAGCCAAGTTTTTGGAATTAGATGTGGCTGATGAAAATGATCACTATAATATCACAAATCAGGAACAACAGACTAAGGTTATACACATACCTATACAAAAGCAACCTGCAATGTTGGATCCTACACTTGTGATTGATCCGATTTTAGAGGAGGAGCCTATACACATACATGAGGCTCCACCATCGCAAAATGCAGTTGCACCGATTCCACTTAGAAGATAAGACGGTCTACTATTCCATCTGATTTTGTGGTCTATTTAGGTGAGAGTGATTATGATATTGGTCATGTAACTGATCCAACAACTTTTAGAGAGGTTGTTTTTAGTTCTCAATCTGATATGTGGTGGAATGCAATGAGAGATGAAATGCATTCAATGGGTTGTAATGGTGTGTGGGAGCTTGTTGAGTTACCTGAAGATTGTAGACCTATTGATTGTAAATGGGTCAATAAGACCAAGAAAGACTCCAAAGGGAATATAGAAAGGTTTAAAGCCAGATTAGTAGCCAAAGGATTTACTCAAAGAGGAGGAATTGAATATAATGAAACTTTCTCTCTTGTATCTTCAAAAGATATATTCAGATTGATCATGGCACTAGTAGTTCATTATGATTTAGAGCTATATTAGATGGATGTTAAAACCGCATTCTTAAATAGAGGCTTAATTGAAAATGTCTATATGGATCAACCTGAAGGGTTTCAAGAAGATGGAAAAGGTCATCTTGTTTGTAGACTTAAAAAATCTATCTATGGTTTGAAACAAGCCTCAAGACAATGGTATTTAAAGTTTGACAATGTAATCTCCTCTTTAGGTTTTGTTGAAAGTAAAGTTGATAGATGTATATATCTCAAGACTGGTGGGAGCAAATATATCTTTCTAATTTTGTATGTAGATAAGTAATTTGGTAACATTGCATGAAGTAAAACAGTTGTCATCCAAATATTTTGATGTGAAAAATCTTAGAGAAGCATCCTTTGTCCTTGGGATTGAAATCCACAGGAATAGGTCTCGAAACCTTTTAGGTCTCTCTCAAAAGGCATATATTGAACATATGTTGAAAAGATTCAACAATGCAAGATTGTAAAGCTTGGGATGTGGAAATTGTTAAAGGTGATAAGCTGAGCCTGGCATAGTCACCTAAGAATGAGATTGAGAGAGAATCTATGAAAGCAGTGCCATATACTAGTGCGGTAAGGAGCTTGATGTATGCACAAGTTTGGACTAGACCTGACATTGCATTTGCAGTTAGTATTCTAGGTAGATATCAGTCTAATCCTGGGAAAGACCATTGGACTGTTGCTAAAAGCAATGTTTTCAAACCCGGCTCGATCTTAGAACCGGTAAAGGCATAAAATTACAGGTCAGAGGTTCAACTAAGGTCGAACTGAAATTTTAAATAATATCATATATTTATTATTTATATATTAAAAAATATAATATACATATAATTAAAATTAATGAATATTACTATAGCAATTAATAAATATTACTTAGAAGAAATATGAATTTGAGATAATTACTTAGAAGAAATTATAGTAAATTAACTCATTAAATGGCCATTTTGAGACCCAAATTTGGGTGGATTCCACTACTCGATAATGAGAGGTTTATTGGAATTTGTGCTCTCATATGTAAGAAATATAAATTTGACTATTCATGTACTTAAAATGGTGAATAAGTAAATGATAATTTGAAGGTCAAAGTAAGCTCTATACTAAGGAAAGTGAGTTATCTCACATTGAAAAAATACAAACTTGGAATGAGATATATATTCAAAGGCTCCTCTTTTCAATGCTAAGAAAGTAGCCAATAAGGCTCTCTCTCTCAAGCGCGCGCGCGGAGGGGGTGTGCAAATCCACAGTATTGAGATTAGGTTCAACGTGTGAACGCTCGACCTACGTACACAAATGTCGAATCGAAATAAATTGATCCATGCCAACTTGGGTTTTGCAATTTTTTTATTTAATCCAATCACAAAGTTTTTTTATTTAGTCCATTTTTTTTTTTTTGTTTAATCCAATCACAAAAAAAAAGTTGCAAAAAGAAATTTTTCCGCCCAGGTCACTGGTTACCCGACCAAGCCACCGAGTTTTTCCCGATTTTTTTCTTGCCCGAGTGTAAAGTCAAAACCAAACCTGCCTAACGTTCGGTTCCCAGTTAAACCGGCCAGGCCGGTTCTAACAACCATGGCTAAAAGGGTTCTAACAACCATGGCTAAAAGGGTTTTAAGATACTTAAGGGGACTACAAATTACAGATTAACATATAGAAAAGTTGAGAACCTTGAACTAGTTGGGTATACAAACTCTGATTTTGCTGGTTGTTCAGATGATAGAAAATCCACATCCGGATATGTTTTCCTGTTAGCAGGCGGGGTTATTGTTAGATAATCACATAAATCTTTATTGCTTTAATGCCCAAAATCTATCATGTCAAGATTACTAAGGAGATTTAGATATAAATACCTGTATCCATTATAGCAGTCGAACCTTTGCGGAATGAACGAAGAACGAGTGCTTAG
>CATKHJ010431851.1:0-46690 GCA_949750685.1 Vernicia montana | reverse complement strand
CAATTGTTTCTAGTTTTAATTCAAGGATAATTTGGATTTGAGATCAATTTACATCAAGGATTAAAATCAAGCCTTGGAATTCATTGACCTAAACAGTATTGTATCCCTAACTTTATTTTAATTTCTATTTCAATTCAATTTTATATTATTGTTCTTAATTGTTAAAACATGAGAATGATGATGACTGAGATTAATATATTGATTGAATTGATTGTTGTTAAATTGATTATGAGCTAACTAATTTTATCTAGGTTTAGGATGATTCCTTTTGAATAATTATGTTATGGCTAGTTGTTTGATGAATGCCTTTCTTTATTGAATTGTTCTTCAATTTTATGGCCAATTATTGATTAACCCTAGGTATTGAATGAGGTCGAGAGATAAATTTAATACTGAAGTTAGGTTCAATAGAGGATTAAGTATGAATCAGAAATGTTTTACCTAATTAATAAATTGATAATTAATTTAGTTAATTATAGTTAAGTAGAAATCTAAAAATACGAGATTTATTGGATTTTGAATCTTGATTAGTTTTATTTAATTAATTTATCAATTTTGGCAAATTAGCTCATTTAATTAATTAGCCCAACCTAGAATCTTAATTGGATGACTCTAAACCCTAGATTTCCTTTTAATTGATGCTAAGAACATTTGATTTTTTTTATCTTAATTTTAGTTTAATTTATTGTTATTTCTTTTTATTATTCATTATTCAAAACTTGATTAGAGTGTTTAGGATTGTGTTTATATTTATTGCTTGTTAACACAAATAGGATAATAAGTTAATTATAATTACGTCTAGGTATATTTCCTCAACTTCTTGAGAGATCGACCTTGAGGTGAATTCATTGCTATTTACGATACGATTCGTTCACTTGCGAGTATTTAAATTTATTTGAGCTTAAACTAGATCGAATTTAAGTGCAGCACCGAATCATGCTCAGTCTTAGGTATTTCTATGTAATTTATGTATCATTTTAAAGATATGATATGATTATATTTACTCTATACTTTCTTTTCATAAGTAGATTTTTTTCATAATATCTTTTGGTTATTTATTTCATGTGGTTTTGTATGTTTTAGTTAGGATTTAAATGTATTTCAAATAATTTTTATTTTTTTATATATTTTTATTGCTATTATTTTAAATTTAGATATATAAATATTACAAATTTTTACAATTATAATGCAAATCTCCCAAGACATACATTATGCTCGAGCAATTTTATTTTCACAAAATAAAAATGAACATTTCTTATTTTAACTTAATTTTGATGTTTTATTTTTATATATTAATTAACATGAAAAATCTTTTATTATTCAAAATTTCAATGACATGATGTTTGTATCCATATATCTATATATTGACCAATTTATAGACCAATTTCAATTCCTGTAATAATGCTCAAAATTAAATGAAAAGTGAGTAGCTAGGTTAGTAACTTAGTATGTTTATTTTGAAATTCATATGACATTTGAAAGTTCAAGTTAAATAACATTGATATAAACTATTCTTAATATATATAATTTAAGTCAACAACTATATATCCATCATCATATTATGTTCATTTGTTTTACTTTTTTTAAAAAACTTATTATTAATGCCACATATACCTACTATAACAAATAAAACATATATGATTTAACATATATGTGATGTAATTACAAGTAAAATAAAAATTATAGTTTGTAAATGAAAATAGTACATGCAAAGAGCGAGTACATTAACTAGTTAGAAGCAAAAGTTAAGATTACAAACAAGAAATAAATAAAAATAAATAAATAAATAAAAGAGATTAAGAAGACGCATTAACAGCCCGTTTAAAACAAATGAATTATAAATGTAAAATTCATTTGTAAATAAATTCCAAATATAATTCATTTACAAATGAATTTTCATGTTTAGAAAGACACAATTTAAAATATGAAATTCAATTGAATTTTATTTTTTTGTGTTTAAAACAAATCTATAATTGAGTTATTTTTTCCTTATTTTCTAAAATACCCTCAATATAATAAATATAATTAAAAAATAAAACAACTAAAAAAATTATATTTTATATTTATAATTAAAATTTAATTTATAAATATAATAAAAAATAGTTGTAAGAAAAACAAATAAAAAAGTAAAGAGAGAAAAAATGTTAGAGAGAGAGAGGAGAGAAAGAGTCCAAATATTTTTAGTTATGAAAAGGAATTGGTCTCAAAAGGAGGAGTAAGTGGCTGATTAACTAACTATTCAATGGAAGAGCCACCTAGGGAGAAAATTATCCCTGACGGCCAGATTTTAGTTTCTTCTAATCATAATACGATGGACACTAACAAAGTGAGTAAAATCTCTGAAACAACTTTTGTATGAGTATATGACAATGATGAAGTCATGTTAGATGGGAATACAGGTTCCTATAACGAGAAACTTGTGGAGGGGGCTAAGGAAAGCTACTTGCATGATATGCCTACCATTGAGAAAAGGGATATTATGATTTCCAAGGATCAAGAAAAAGGAATGGTCGTTGAATTATTAGATAAACTTAAAGAGAAGTTAGCTAAGCTATGGGAAAATGCGGTCATTGTGAAATTGTGGGGAAGAACCATTAGGTATCGCACCCTTTGTTCCATAGTTGAGAACTTATGGAGTATCTCTAATAACACTCAAATCATTAACCTTGAGAATGATTTCTATTTAGTTAAGTTAGCTAGCAAGGAGGAAGCCATTCATGCTCTTCTTGATGGCCTTGTATCATATTGGGACATTACCTTACCGTTCAAGCATAGTCTTTTTGTTTTAGAGCATTATCTTCTTTCTTATCTAAGGCAGTAGTGTGGGTTCTCTTTCTAGGATTGCCATTGCAGTACTACCATCTTGATATTTTGGAAGCAATCAGAAATATAGTTGGTAGAACCATCAAGATTAACCTGAATACTCAGGAAATGCAAAGAGGACGGTTTGCCCGAGTAGCTGTGGAATTGGATCTTGCTAAACCTCTTGAGGCCTATTTCTTTATGGACAGTTGCAAGCAGAGAATTGAGTATGAAGGAATACCTCAAATATGCTTTGAGTGTGGGAGAGCATGTCACAACTAGACCTATTCATGAGCTCGGGTACCCGCCCCACCCGCCTAAACTCGTCCTGAAATTATAAGGCCTGGACAAGGAATATATTATGTAAGCTTGGCCCGAGCCCAATTAAAGCCCAATATTTTAGCAGACGGGCCTGGTCATATATTATGAAGTTCGAGCCTGGCCTGGTCCCAGCCCGACCTTTATAATATATATAATAAAATTTTTTTGGAGGTGTGGGTGGTTTAAAGCTATATTAGGTAAGTTGATGAATGCTTTTACCACTAAGTCACACCACTTCTTATATCATTATTTCTATATATATTATATATATACATTATGATAGTTTTATTTGTTTAGGCTAAAATTTGTTATTTTTAAGCTAATTTGTAAAATTTTGTTTGTTTTTAAGCTATTTAGAATAGTGAAAAACTTATTTTTAATATATATATATATATATATAAGTCGGGCCGGGTGGGGCTTTAATGGGCTTCTCTAAAGAGAATAGGCTTGGGCTTGGACAGTCTAAAATAAAATTAATCTCGGGCCGGGGCCGGGTTTGAGTAAAAAATTGTAAGTCTGATTGAGCTCGGCCCGAACTTGCCCAAGCCCATCCCATAAATAGGTCTAGTCACAACCAACTCTTTTGTCTTTTTAATAAGCAACAAGAAGATAATATGACGCATACTGAGGGGTATACTACGCCGGAAGTTCGGCCACCAGCGACAGAAGAAAAAAATACGGTGTATGGTCCATGGATCCACGCTCCTGCTAGGGGGCGTAAAAGATCAAAAAAGGAAAACAATCAATCTTCCTAAATTCTTGGAGGCAATCGAACCTTGCATGGCAATAAGACTGGAGGCTTGAGATTTTTTGCGCTTGAGACATTAGAGGAGCAAAAATCACACCAAGCAACAGAATCAGTGCCATCTAATATGACAGGTAATGATCTTCAAAATGTTGATAAGGTTATAGGACAAAAGGCAATTAGAGGAGGTCAGGAGGATCTTTTAAATCCAAAACTAGTAAAGGAAAGAACATAGTCACAACTCAGCCCACCCAAGCCCATAACCAAAAGCCCAAGAAGTCTATTTCTGAAGCCCAACCTAAGGACCAAACAATGCACATCACCAAGCCCCTCATTTTTCAAGCCTAGCCTAATTCGGCTCAACTAAACCTAAACCAACCAAGTTCCTCTAACCCGTTTACCATCCAAGATTCTTAAGTTTGCCCAATTACAAATACCAGTGGTGGGTTTCAGTCAGTTGGGAAACTCTCTTTAACCCTTAAAGCCAAAAAACCACCTTATAGAAACAAACAAAATAATCGTTCCTTGATTCCTTTCAAAAGAACCTGTTTCAATGATGTGTCCCATACCCCTATTCCTAAACCCAGTTGCTTGGAGGTGGAGGAATATGAGTTGTAAGAGGAGGATGAAGCTATTATTTGCAGTGGCGAGTTGGACATCGCTTTGGCGATCAATTCTCAGTGATTTCTACTAGTCGGCCGTTAGCCCTTGTTGAATTTCTTTATTCTTTATTGTCCATGTCTCTCATCTTTTGGAATTTTCAAGGAGCAGGTAGCAAGCTATTTCTTAGTACTATTAGGGATTTGATTCGCAGATATAGGCCGGTGATTTGTGTCTTCACTAAGACTCGAATTAGTGGTCAAAAAGCTGAGATGGTGACTTAGAAACTAGGTTTCACTAGTTGTTATAGAGAGGAGGATTGGGGTTTTTCAAGTGGCATTTAGCTCATGTGGAATAAGGACCAAGTTCAGATTGATGACATTTCCTCTTATAGACAATTAATTCACTTTAGGTGGAAGTTTGGTGTTGATTATGGGTTATGTGATATCGTGTATGGTAGCCATATCCTAATCATTCACCACGAGCTTTGGTTTGTTATTCGTGATTTGGCAAAAGATATCATAGAGCCATGGATGCTAGCTGGTGATTTTAATGTGTATTTGAATGTAGATGAGAAAATTGGTGGATCTTCGACAAACAATTCAAAATGCAAAGAACTGAAGAATATTTTGGATGAATGTTCTCTCATTGATGTGGGCTATTCTAGTCCGAAATTCACTTGGGAAAGAGGTATTATGAGAGAATGACTAGACTGAGTAATTTGCAATGTGAATTAGAGAGTCTAGTTTCAGGAAGCTGTGGTCAAACATCTTCCTCAAATTAAATCGGATCATAGAGCCCTCCTTCTGATGTTACAGGGCGTTGAACCTCCTCTAAGAGACAAACCTCCTTTTCGTTTTCAGGATGCTTAGATAACCCACATGAAATTCAAGCAATTTGTGAAAGATAGCTAGGAATGTGAGTTGGAATTGGGTATTGCAAGCTCTAATTTTATTAATAAGGTCCAAGTGTGGAATAAAGAATCTCTTGGGAACATATTTAGCAGGAAAAAAAAGGCTCTTATATGAAATTGAAAACCTTGACCGAATCCTTCAGTACCAAAAATCTTGTAATCTAGAAAGAAGGAGGGAACATCTTCGGCAGGAGTATGAGCATGTCTTGATTCAAGAGGAGATTCTCTAGTTTAAGAAATCTAGAACAAATTGGATCAAATGGGGTGACAAGAATACTTGCTACTTTCATGCTGCCACGGTAATCAAAAGGAAAAGGAACAAAATTGAAGCACTCAAGGACTAATTCAATAATTGGGTGGATGATCTAAAGGTTCTTAAGACTATGGAAGTCAAGTTTTACAAGAACCGCTATACGAAGGATAATCTCGTTACTCAGCAGTATAGCTTTAAAGGCAATTTCAATAAGTTATCTCAAGAGGAAAAGCATAACATGGTAACTAAAATTTCAGCTAAGGAGATTAGAAGAATGGTTTGTGATATGGGGGCGTATAAGGCTTCGAGTCCAGATCGCCTACAACCTATTTTTACCAAAGTCAATGGGATGTTGTGGGGCCATCATTGGTTAAGATGGTTAAAGAATTATGGGCCATTAGTAAGTTTCCAAATGGTATAAACGAAACTCTTATTGTGCTTATCCCAAAGCATGAAAGACATGATTCTTTTACACATCTTAGACCTATAAGCCTTTGTAATGTGGCTTATAAGTTCATAACAAAGTTGATTACTAAAAGATGCAGACAATTGATGACTAAATTGGTAAATCATACCCAAAACAATTTTGTCCCTTGAAGGAATATTTTAGACAATTTCATTATTGCGCAAGAAGTGATCAATTCCATGAAATTGAATAAGGGCAAAAAAAGGTGGATGACTATAAAAGTGGATTTGGAGAAAGCTTACGATCGTTTGAATTGAAAATTTATTCGGGATACTCTCGATGAAACTGGTTGTTCGAATATTCTTATTGATCGAATTATGATTTGTATAAGTTCGGCTTTGATGCAAGGGCTTTGGAATGACGAGAAAACTGATGCTTTTGTGCCTTCCAAGGGAATGCACTAGGGAGATTCTTTATCTCCTTATATTTTTGTTCTTTATATGGAAAGGCTCTCTCAGTGAATTCATAAAGCAATTTCTAATAATAATTGAAAGCCTATCAAGCTACGTAAACATACCCATGAACTATTTCATTTATTTTTTGCTGATGATCTCTTTTTATTTACTGAGGCTTCTTTGGAATAGGTTCAGGCGATTCAAAAGGTGCTTCCAAAATTTTGCCTTACTTTTTGGCATAAAGTGAACCAAGCTAAAACCAAGATTTTCTTTTCTAAGAACGTCCCAGTTGGTATAAAGAGAAACATCGTTTCAAGCTTTGGATACATTAAAACTGACCGTTTGGGAAAATATCTTGGCATGCCCCTAGTCCATGACCATAAATCTAAGAATACTTATGCCAGTTTAGTTGATAGAGTTAGAGCCAATTGAGTGGGTGAAAAGATGATCACCTATCATTCGCGGGTTGAGTTACTATAGCTCAGTATGTACTTCAAGCTCTTCCTATGTATGTTATGCAAACAACAAGGTCGCCAATTGCTACTTGTAATGAGATTGACCGATTAGTTTGGCAATTTATTTTTAGGTGGGGTGGGGGGGTCTAATGGTAAGAAGAAGCTTCATTTAGTCAACTGAAGGCGGGTTTGTCAGCTAAAAGAATCTGGGGGTCTTGGTCTTCGTCAAGCTAGACCAACTAATGACTCCCTTTTGATGAAATTAGGATGGGGTATTATCACCAAGCCTACATGCTTGTGGGTTCATATTATTCAAGGGAAATACTTGAAAGAGGAGCCACCATAAGTGAATATAGAAGTCTCAAGTAACTGTTCTTCGACTTGGAGGGGAATATGTGTTATTTGGTAGCATGTTATTCAAGGCATGTCATGGTCTATAGGTGATGGTAGTCTTACTTGATTTTGGGAAGGCAATTAGATTGAAGGCACTAGTGCTCTGATTGATAGAGCTACTTTTGAGGTGTCAAATAGCTTGAGAAACAGACCAATGGAAGATTTTATGTTGAATAATGTGTGGAATTGCAGCTTATTTCAAGGGCTTATTCCTAACGCTATTTGTTTAAAGATTACTGCAATTTGCCCCCCTCTCGCAACCTTGGGCCTGATCGAATCATTTGGAACTTTTTTAATAGTGGTACCTTCTCGAGCAAATCTGCTTTCAACTTGATTACTAATGTCTCTAATGTCTCAGTTAACAGAGTATGGGATAGAATTTGGAAGTGGCGTGGGCCTCAAAAAGTCAAAACAACCCTCTAGTTAGTTGCCTATAACCGACTTGCTTCTACCATACTATGTGCAAATCAAAATATCATTCCTTCTAGCGTTTGTTCAAGGTGCCACTCAGGTGAGGAGGACACGTTTCACGCAGTCAGAGACTGTGAGTTTGCAATGGCGATTTGGAAGAGATTTGTTAAGGAGGACCTTTAGGACTCATTTTTCTCGATGGATACCTTTTCTTGGCTCACTACTTATCTCTCTAATCCCAAATTTAGAGTTATTTCGGATGTAAATTGGAGCTTGCTTTTTGGAATGATCATTTGGTTCTTGTGGCAATGGATGAACTAGTTCATGTTCAATAATGTTGAGACTGCTCGTTATGGAAATCCTACCCAAATAATTTTGTGTAGTTGTAACTTCATTTCTTAGTGTCTGGTTGCCCCTTATAGCAGTAAAGACAATATCTATCGTTTGAATTATGAGAAGTTGACTGGCTAGGATCCGCCGCCCTTGGATTGGGTGAAACTTAATACAGATGGTGGTGTGAGAAGGATTGTATTGGCTGCTGGTGGTCTCTTGATAAACTGGGAGGGACACTGGATTGCTAGTTTCTCCCAACTTATTGGAGATTGTTCAGTATTTGAAGCTGAGTTGTGGGGTCTATTTGCTGGCTTAAACTTAACTTGATCCCTCGGGTTTAGAAAAGTTCATGTGGAGATGGACTCTAAGGTGGCCATTGATAGAATTGCTAATACATAAGGGGAGGATATGGTAGGCTATAACATAATTCCTGCCATTCGTGAACTGCAGAGTAGAAATTGGCAAGTTAAATTGAGGCATGAGTTTAGAGAAGCTAACTAGTGTGCTTTCAATGAAGAAATAGGAACTGAAGTATTCTATCAACCCCCGAATAGTCTTTCTCATTTACTACTTGGTTATCCTTTAGGTGTCTCATTTAGCGTACTCAGTTACTATTGTTTTGGGCTCTGCCTAGTTGTATTTATCAAAAAAAAAAAAAAGAAAAAAAAGGAGGAAGAGAGAGAGAGAGAGAGAGGAGAGAGAAAAAACATGAATAAAAGAAAAAGAATAAGGGTATTTTTGTTTATATTTTTTAATTAGTTTTATGTAATTTATTTAAAAATTTCATGTATTTTAATGAAATTTAATTTAGTTACGTTAAATTCATTAAATTGAAATAAATAATTTTAAAAAATATAAAATTTAAAATAAATTTCTCAAAATTTTGTGAGATTCTTTTATTTTAAATGGGTTGTAAATTTACCCCGCCAAGCAAGCGGACAACAATCCTCCAACTTTAGAGGGGAGGCAACTAACCTAGAATTATTTTGGCAACTTTAATTTAATTTTTTTTCTTTTTTAACCCTTTAATTTCACTAAATTTACACTATAATACCACCGCTATATGATGATTTAATGCCAACCCAATAAATAAAAAAAAATATCAAAAACCTATATTTCACTTCCAAAAAATAAAATAAAATAAAATAAATTATTATTTTTCATCGCGATATAGTTTTTCACTCTCTCCCCTCCCGCGATTACAGGTTCTTTTGGGTTCCTCTCTCTTTCTCTATATCTCTCTTTTTATCTATCAAACCCTTGATTTGATCCAAAATCAAGTATCCCATGTGAATCTTTTTGTATAATTGGGGGAAAAATCTAGGGTTTTTGTTTTGATTTTGGTTCATTTTTTTGTGAATTGTTGATTGGGGATTGCTATTTGGGGCGTTAGGGTTTGTGTGGGAGCTTGCAGATCTGAGTAAAGTTTCGTGTGAAGAAGGCAGCGTTTTTTGTCTGGTAAAATTTTAAAGATGTTTTGGCGTATGGCAGGGCTCTCCACGGCGTCGCCGGTGAGTACTTTCGTTTTTTTGGCATTTCTTAATCGATGGTTTTTATTTCTATTTTGATTCATGTTCATTTGTGTTTGTGATTGCATCTGTGTGTTTTTTTTGGTTTTTCTTTGTTCTTGTAGTTTGTGAATTTTGCTTTTGGTTGCTGAGGCAATGGACATTTTTGAATTTTAGTTGTTTTTAGAGTTCGGGACCCACGTTAACTCAAACTTTTGTCTGATTCATTACTATAACGAATAGTGCTAGTATTAAGATTCTGAATTTCTACTTTTTTTGATGGGGTTTGGTTGGGAGCACATTTTGCTTAATGTTTTGGAGGGCAGTCTGGGTTTTATAGCTTGGATATTTTGAGCTCATTCATTTTTAGGCAAATTGATAATTTGTTTTGTTTTACTAGTTTTGTTAGAATGAAGAGTTTGCAACTTTAGAGAGATCAACATGATCGTTATCCCCATTTTATTATTGTTTAGCATTGAATGCCCAATGCAAGAATGCCAGAAAAAAGCCAAATCAAATTATTAGATGCTTCCTTGAATTTCTGTGGGTTTCCAACTTTGGATTTAATATGATACCTTGTGTTCCTTGTCATCATGATCTCAAAAGTAATGTAAGATCAGAATGCTGGAGATTGTATACCCTTAGCAGTTTTCAACTCATAGCTGTGTGTTTATGAATCTGTACGGTGGGTTGCCAAATCAGCTTCTTCTTTTCTTGTAGAAGTGGCGCCTAATAAAAGGGTTATAGTAGCTATGGTTTGTCAATACTTGATACGAAATAGAGGATATACGATAGGAATGACATTTTAATTACTAGACAACTGTATATAACACTGCCTGAGAGAAGAAAAAGGTGTACTGAATTTGTAAATAGCACTAGAAATTGATACCCTATTGATGGGAAAAGTTGTGACTGCATGGACCCTTAACTGTCATTTATGGTGAATATTTGAAAGATGTGCTTATAGTTATAAATGATGTTTCATAGATGCTTGCCATTTTTGTATCACACCAACTATTCTATAAATTGAAGAGCTGGAAAGATACAGTGACTGAAATATATTTAGTTCCCTAGTCTATCTTGTAAAAAGAGAAATGAATTATAGGTGTCTATCCATGTCAAACATGAGTACAATTGATATTTCTTTTCCCATAATTTTCCCTACATTATGGGGATCATGCTTGTGTATCAATATCTGTTCTAAGTGTCCGATATGTGTCAGACTTGGGTACATCGAGGTAGAATGATATAATCAGTCCTGCTAATGGCATCTCAACAAAATTGGAGGTCATGAATCTATCCTATTTGTTACCCTGGACTCCCTTCCTTCTCCACCTCTCAACTGTGGCAAAGTTTGGATCCCTCATTTTGTTACCACTATGTAATTTCAGATGGCTCATATTTGATGGTTGCCTAATTAGAGTTCTAACCATTTTGGGTTTGAATGCTTTGTGTAAGTGTGGATGTTGGTTTTTTTTGAAAAAAATATTTTTTGAGTAGTTATATGTGAAATTGCAGGTGGAGACAATTTTAGATAAGGAGAACTTTACACTGGAGGAGCTTCTTGATGAGGATGAAATAATTCAAGAATGCAAAGCTCTGAATGGGCGCCTTATCAATTTGTAATGCTCTTTTTATCACTAATTATTGTTCTATGCTTTCTTCATTTTTCTGTTACTGTTTGTTACTCTTTAAGCACTTTGTTTACATCTCGTAAATGTTGCTTCTTATTCATTCAATTGAACTAATTTAGATATGCTCATTGGGATTGTTTCTAAGAGTTTTTTTTTTCAAATCAAGGTACAGGATTCATACACCTGATCCCAGATAGTTTGAGACTTAGGCTTACTTGAGTTGAGTTACAAAATTGTTATGGGAGATGGTAGATTATTGTGTACATAGAAATTGGAGCCTAATTTAAAGCTAGGAAGAGGTTCTTTTTTGAACACAACTGAATCTTATTCTAGTTAGTGACACAGAATAGCATATTATAATTTAAAATATCTGAAGGAAAAAAAGTGTTGAAAAACCAAAGACCTTGAAGATTTTCTGTTGGGAATAAGGATGACAGATACCTATGGAAGTCATGTATACAACATCCTTTAAATTGCTACATAAGCAAAACCAAAGGTGAAGAGCAATTTATATCTATGATCCACTGCAAAGCTCCCACTTATTTGGATCCTTACAAGTGATAATTGAAAACCTTGATCCCATTGAAGTCTGCTCAAATAAAAAAATGTAGGGACTTCATTAGGCTAATCACAATGATGTTTATTTCAATTTTATAGGATAACTCATGAACAAGCTTTTGCATGTGGTTAGACATTGTTGTTGAAACATTTTTTTCCCTCATCCTTCTTGAGAACCAAGAAAGAGTTTGATCAAGATTACATGGAATAGTTGCTTCACAAGTATTTTGCATGTTTCTTTTCATTTTCCTCCATTTTTTAAGGATTTCAGTTTCTGATATTATGCTTTCTATGTGAGGCAACTTTCCTCAAAAGGTTTATATGTTAGCTATGGATATACATATTTGTCTACATAGTTGTTGCACTGTTCACTTCCTTTGTTGACTACCTTGATATGAGAACTGCAAATACATTTATATACGAGATTTATTTCAGCCTTCAAGAATTGGCCACACTGCATTTTTTTTTGTCAGGATGTGATGCAATTATTTTCAATAGATATGTAACTCTTTTTTCTTTTTCCTTCTCCCTTGGATATCTTTCTTAGTGCCTCGTCATTTAGGATGGTGAAGGATACAATTGGTAGATGTCCATAAAAATATTTGTAATGATGTTGTTGTGTAATCTTTTGGTTTGATTGTTCAACTGTAATGATGGACAGGAATGCTTGAGCTTATAGTTATATATACTTTTGAATACCACCTTCGAAATTGGATCATTAATTCTTTCTGCTGGTTCACTTCATTTGGATTCTCACATTTTGTTATTTGTATGTTGTCCTGCACTGCAGTTTGCGAGAAAAAGCTCAGGTTGAGCAACTTATTCGCTATATTGTGGTAGAAGCTCCTGATGATGCTGAAAAGAGACGAACATTCAAGTAGGTTTCTGTGTATAGCCATGTTAGCATTGGTGCAAGATGTTACTCTGTACCTGGATGGGTTTTATTTTGTTTGCTTTGTTTTTATTTTGGGTAGTGGTGATTTAGGTATGGATTTTATTGTTGATACTGTTGTTATATCTTGTGCTTAGGTTTCCTTTCATTGCATGTGAAATATTTACTTGTGAGGTTGATATCATACTCAAAACACTTGTGGAGGATGAGGAGGTATGGAGTTCACTCTCTCCATGGATGCATCACATTCGTAAAGCTTTTCACACTAACTTTTTGTTCATTGCATGTCTACAGTTGATGAATTTGTTGTTTTCCTTTTTGGAGCCAAAAAACTCCCATAGCACACTGTTGGCTGGATACTTTAGCAAGGTATCTGAAGATGAACTTTTGGAATGTTACAAATGTTAAAAGAAGGCATTCTATATGGGTTATTTTTCTTTGTTGTTTGAAGAGGAACTGCAGTAATTACTATATCTGGTTTTGATGTTCTTAAACTTCTTGTTGCTAGGTTGTCATATGTCTTTTGTTGCGGAAAACAGTTCCTTTTTTGCATTATATTAAGGTAAGTCAACCCTTTGTCGCTTGGAGGTTCTGCACATGTCAATGCATATTATTGCGACTATTGCACATTCTTATGGAAAGAGAAACTGAAGAAATTAATTTTTTTATTGTGGCTGTTAGAATTTAATTGTAACTTCTGGAAACTGGCTATGTATTGCTGCTGGCACTCTTAAAAGGGTTATTCCCTGTGTTATTTTGATCTAGTGAGCAAGGTTCTTGTTGGTCCTTCTGTTTATGCTTTTTATTGCAATTTTGATTTTGTGGACACTGTTTTTGCAGTTTTCTATCTTTACCCCTCTTAGTCCTGTGTTCATCATCTTCTTTTTTTTTTCTCAACTCTAAAGTAAATTGAATGTTTGGGATCCACACCAGTCTTCTGTATCTGAAATTGTGTGACCTATCTCAAAGCTGGCCACTAGAGTTCCCCTTATATTAATATCCTTTTTGTTAAATTCTTCCCTGAACAATATTCTCTTTCCTTTAAATGAACAATCTAGGGCCTGCATCAAGCCCGCATGTTAACTGTGTTGTAAGGATAGAATGAGCAGAAATAGAGGGACCCAACCTAAAAATTAAAGTTGCTAGTGTCTTCCTTTCACCTTTTATTTTGTGCTTAGAGGTTAACCAATGATGAGAAATCATGATTACAAATAATAACTCCTTTGTTCCCTTTTTGCAATTATAATTATTACATTTGTCTTTTATATAGTAATTTCTTTTCTTCCAGAATTATTATAAAAATTGAAATATTAGAGAGGATAGAATTGTTGCTTTAGGAATTTGTAATGTTCAATATATGATTTGAAATTATGCTATTGCTCTTGCTATGAACCTTCTTGTATAAACTATGCCCTATTCTTGATTATTTTTTAGTTGCTGCGTTAAAGCCATTTTGTTTGAATTGTGATTACATTGATGCGTGCCAAAAACTTTTAAGTTTGAAGGACATCATACCATTTTATTGATGAAGGGAAGACATAATGCCAACCTCAGAACTAACACAATTGGTGTATCTTTAAGAAGTTGTTTTGTGCCACTTGGTTCTCATGAAAATATATTTGCCTTTTGAAATGATATGCTTGATGTTGCCAACTTCATGTCTTCTTTAGTTTTTGTTGCCGTTGAGACAATGCTGTATAATCTAATTTTTCTACTTTTGGATTTATGTACTTCTTTATTGCACTAATAATTCTTTTAATGGTACTGACTTGCTATTAAAGTCCTAACGCTTGCTTATGCTTCTTTGAATTGATATGCTATCTTCTTGTTGTCTTTCAGGCTCATCGGGAAATTCTTAGTCAGCTGATTGACTTGATTGGCATTACATCTCTCATGGAGGTTGATTGTTAATTTGCATTTGATTTTTGCTTTTGATATTCAAAAGTATTATAATGTATTCTGTTTTGTATGTAAAATTACTGTATAGCATGTGCTCCTCTGCTCTCATTTTCTTTGTATGCTTGTAACTTAACTATATGTGTGTGTGTTTTCAATAAATTTGCAACCCTCTTTCTCTTCTACCATGATTAAAATCACAATATTGACCTTAGTTGAGGTTACAAGTGCTCACAGAACTTTTAATCATCTCTCATAGCCAATAAAAAAAAAATATGTAGTCTGTTTTGAGGTTCTTTTTTGGAGTGATGATACGTGTCCAACAACTAGTAAAGGTTATTCTTAACCTCATTCCTTAATGTACAGGTATTAATACGCCTTATTGGTGCTGATGAACATATGTATACCAACTATACGGATGCCATGCAATGGATAGAAGAAACAGATGTGCTGGAGATAATTGTAGACAAGTTCAGCTCTTCTGTAAGTTGCAGTGATTCTTTTCTAGTGGCAAAGTTCTTTTTTATCACTTTTACCTATCTTGTTGTATATAGGTATTTCTTGAACTTCTCTGGCTCATGCAGGTTGAAGTTATGCTTTATTATAGAATCATAATTTATATAGGTTGATTGGTATCTAACCAATTCTTTTGGACTTTGATTTGGAAGGATTCCCCTGAGGTGCATGCTAATGCAGCTGAAACGCTTTGTGCTATAACTCGATTTGCTCCTCCGGGTCTTGCTGCTAAAATCTCCAGCCCAAAGTAGTGTTTGCTTCCTCTTATATAGTGTGGCAAGCACCTATGTTTATAGTTTATACTTATGTTTCATTGTTATCTGATTATTGGTCTTTGTTTGTTTGCCTTTGTGTAGTTTTATTGGAAGGTTGTTTCGTCATGCTTTGGAAGAATCACGCCCGAAATCTGTCCTTGTTAACTCGTTATCTATATGTATATCCTTGTTAGACCCAAAGAGGTTAACAATGGGGACTTATCATACATATAACCGCCAGCTTAATCATGGGTCCACCGTGACTGCCAGTCCTGAGACAATTGAAGGCATGCTGGGGAGCTTAGGTAAGGTTTTCTCTTTTATAGTGTTGATGAGAATACTTCATGCCTATATCCCAACTACCCTTCTGCTTCCTCTACCTTTTTGGTGTGTGAGAAAAAAAAAGGTACCTGCAAGCATCATGACTAGATCTTAAGCAACTTTTCTAAATTCTTATCATCTATAATTGTGATTCTGCAATAACTGCCCATAAGGTAGGGTACAAGCAATATTTATTGTGATAGTTTGTCATTAATTGACTGAGATTGAAAATTTCTCATAATCAGTGACAGATGTGGACTCTTAAATAAAAGAAAACTGAAGGAGAAAGGAATTCATCTAATCATTTTCCACAGCAGTATATAGTGAACATATGCTGTGTTTCCTTTTTCAGGTGATCTGCTGAAGCTTTTGGATGTTTCATCTACAGAAAATGTCTTGTTGACTACATATGGTAAATTGCAACCACCTCTTGGAAAGCATCGTTTGAAGGTAATGTTTATTTATTTCTTGAAAGAACTTTCTACTTATAAGTACTGGATCCTTTATTTTTTTTTTTTTGTTTGCCGCAATTGGTGTTGACTTTGGTTGACATTTGTTCATCAAAAGTGATATATGGCTAAGCTAGTGGTTCTATAGGCAAACCTTACATTGGGTTGTCAATTGATTTGTTTTGAGCTGGCTCAAATTTTGATGACTCGTACTCAACTCAATTTATTTTTGCAGGTTGTGGAATTTATCTCAGTCTTGCTTACAGTCGGAAGTGAATCTGCAGAGAAGGAATTGATTCGACTTGGAGTGGTCCAAAGGATTTTAGACTTGTTTTTTGAGTGAGTTTTATTAGAATTCCTGACATGGTAGGAAGAATGATTAGATCCCAGGTTGTATTCATTGGCGTTTTGTGGCTGTAGGTATCCATACAATAATTTTTTGCATCACCATATAGAGAATATTATATTTTCATGCTTGGAGAGCAAGAATGCTATTCTTATTGGACATCTTCTCCATGAATGTGATCTTGTTGGTAAAATACTTGAGGCAGAGAAAAATTCCACATTGGTTGCTGACCCAGGCAAGGTAATCTAACAGTCCTTTAAAATTATGCAATGGCCTCTATGATGTATTGCCTAGGATGTGTTTGGTATTTGAACATTGTGCTTGTTCATTCTTCTACAGCCATCAGTTCCTGCTGATGCTAGACCACCGCCCAGGATAGGAAATATTGGACACTTGACACGTATATCCAACAAACTTATTCAGTTGGGGAATAACAGCAGTGATATTCTGGCATGCTTGCAGGTTTGTCCTATTCTTTTGACATAATCAATTTATGTGGGAATAACTTTGATATTCTAACAATATGTCCAACTTGTGAAATTGCTAAACTGGTTTGCTTAAATTAATGCAATTCAGTTGTGATTCATATCTTGCTTAAGTTAAATACACATTGCAACATTGAAGTCTATGTATATTTTTTTTGGTCCAAGTCTTCATTTGCCTGTACTTTTAACTATTTTAATTATAGTTTGCAACAGATCTTACCTTTATTCTGTTGGCATGAACACACATCTCTCTGGTTTTAAAGTTCACTTTCTTCTAAAAAATATTATATATATTTGACATGCTTCCTTTGGAGATAAAATGTTAATGTTAGTGTTTACTTGTTCTCACCATTTAAAGTAGTTTAGTATGATTCTCTTTTGACAGGAAAAGAGTGAGTGGGCTGAATGGCATGCAAATGTCTTAACAAAGCGTAATGCAGTGGAAAATGTCTATCAGTGGGCCTGCGGGTGGGTTTTTTTTCTCCCTTTCAGAATTTATTGCAATTGCATCTTCTGTTTGGTGCCCTCCCCCCCTCTCCCGGGAAAAAAATAAGGAATCATGGGTAAAAAAGGAAGTAGAAAATGAATAATGTTAGGGTAGTCATGATTAATTGGCCTACATGTGTTTGGTATTGATGCCACAGAGGTTAACTTGAATGAAAGAATGTGAGATCCTTCAAATCTATTTAGTTGGTACTCTCTTTTTCAAACATGCTGTTGCTGTTATTATGATTATGCTTATGCCTATTCTACCTATCCTTGTTGGTTTCTTGCTTACCTTCGTTTTGGTGTTTTGGTTTTAGTCACAATAGGCCCTTCTGAATTTGATTGGTTCAATTATAGATGTCGAGGAGATATTTTACTTTTTCAACCTCGCGAATTATTTTAAGTGCTTGTATATTTATTTATATATTTTGTGGAGAAGTGCTTATATAATGGCTGAAAAGATTACATGTGAATTAAGGACTGATATTTTAACTAACATCATAATAGGTTCAATAGAAATGGCCGTCATTCAATCTAATGTAAACGATCTACCAACCAGTGTAGTCAAAAGCACTTGCTTGGTGCGCCTAAGCGCACAGGCGAGGCGCTAAAAGAGTCCATCTCTTTATATATTTTTTGTTGCGCTTCTTAAATGAAGCGATCAGTTTTGTGATTTTATCCTCCTTTTTTTTTTTTTTTGGCAAGTTTAAATAAGTGGCAGACTTTGTTTGTGTTAGGTAATTAGGGCTGTTTAAACTAAGCAACAAGTTTTGTTTTAATAGTTAATTAGGGCACCATTAACTTAGGGTAAAATAGTCTTTTAAAACCTAGGTTTAAATTTAATAACTTAATATAAAATAGGAAAAGTCTTAAACAGTAGGCAGCTGCTCTTTTTTATTCTTTTTTTTCTCTATTAGTTGCTCTCTTTTGTCTCTATCAATCAGATGCAACAGGTATGATTATTTTATATTTAAATTTAAGTATTAGATTCCTGAATATTACCTTAGATTTTTTTTTTTAACGTTAATAGATTAGAGTTTTATTTTTTCCATGTGAAGTGACATTTTACAAGCATTGATTATCACTGGATTTATGTTTTTTGGCATATATATTTTTAATTAATTCTTTTTAGGATTTTGCGCCTTGCTTCATTTAGGCGAGCGCTTTTTTGGTGCTTTGTGCTTCAAAGCGATAGGAAGGCATATTGCCTTGAATGCGCCTTTCGCTTTTAACTACACTGCTACCAACTCAAGGAATAACTAGACACTTACTTGTAGACAGCTCTATTTTCCAATTTGTGTTCCTCTTGATATTCCCCTATGTGAGCACTTGGGCCAAACAGGGCAAAAGAGAAACATTCTACTTATCTTGATTTGAAGGACCGCAGCTGTTATATGATCTTTTCAACAGCTGACAAGGGGATGGCATTGTTTATGAAACTTCAGTCTTTGGCCGTGTTTGGGAGGTTGAGAGTGAGAGAACAAAGAGGGGAAAGAAAGTTTTCAACCCGTTTCTGGTTTGGAAGATAAGAAAAAGTGGAGGGGATGGACAATATGGATAGAAAATATGCTATGGGGCCCACAATACACTGTCCCAAAATTAGGAGTAAGGTGAAAGGGATATGAAATATTACTTATTTACCCTTCTTCCTACATTCTTCAAGGGAAAAATTAAAGGTATTTTTGGTAGGCTGTAGTGGAATGTAATGTAGTATAATCAAATACAGTACACTAGAAATGCATTTGATTACACTACATTACAGTCTACCAAACATTTTCTATGTATATATAATTTCACTCATTATATAGTAACTTCCTCTATAATAGGAGTGATTGTACAAGGATTGTTTTGTCAACTGTATCCCTCTCCCTTGTCTCGAGAATTTTGTCCAAACAAATGAAGGAACAATATATATTTCATTTGCTGCTTGTTGCAATACAGCTCTAAGAGTTGTTGGTCCAAGAAGACTTCTCAGGCATGGGTTAATCTATTGATCTTCTATAGTTGGTTTTCAAATTATTTTTTTAAGTGGAAAGAAATATTTTTAATAATGCCTTTGCCTTTTTCAAATTATCCTTGGCAACTTGAAAGGCATTACAAAAAACAAGCGAAGACCATTTTGTCGGTGAATGTGCAAGTGTGTATTGGCCTGCTAATTTTTCTTCCTTTTCTCACGTCTTTTAAGTGATGGTTGCATCAGTTGTGCCAATTCATTCTTTAAATGTATCAGTCCTCTTTTGGATACACTTCATGTCGTTGGCTTATGGGCTTTGGTTTTCCCAGTAAATGATAACTTATTGTAAGAGAAAAAATTTGTAACAGGAGGCCAACTGCTCTACAAGACCGGAGAGATAGTGATGATGATGATTACCAAGATAGAGATTACGATGTTGCAGCCCTAGCAAATAATTTAAGTCAGGCATTTCGATATGGCATTTATGGCAATGATGACATTGATGAGGTACATTTCAGAATACTTCAAAACTGCAGTTAACTTTTTTATTCTTTTAACTTTTAGCTTATGATCCAATAATTTTGTAACTAGGGGCATTATGAAAGTGAAAAAGGTAGGTTCTTGCATAATTATACTTGGGACAATAGAATCAAGGGTTATGTGAGGGTGAGACTCAATTTTAATGGCTGATTTGTCATTGACATTCAAGGCCTTCAAGACCTAGTTTTCAAGTGCTGTATCAAAATAGAGTCCAATTGCATAACGATGTGCCTTTGAGTAACAATTAAGAACCATACGAAATAGAAGTGAATATGGACAATGTAAAATGATATCGAAAAATTATATGGACAACATGAATATGGATAGAGTACACAATACATTGAAAATTATAACCAGCTGCCTTGAAAAAGTATTCATAAGTTAATGTATAATCATTTCCTAATCCTCATTGTTGAAAAATAAGCAAATACATGAGTGTAACTATTTGGCAATACCAAACTAGTTGGGGTTTATACAGTCTTTCCTTGTCATTTAGCTATGTTTAAAGTCTAGCTTTCTATTAGCTATTGCCACATATTTACATACGCTCTTAAGCAGCTTTTGCCTGTTTTCAATGCTTTCTTATTCCTTAATTGCAGGTTCATGGATCACTTGAACGAGATGATGAGGTAATATCTATTTTCTAAAGATAAATAAATTGCATAAGTAGGATAATTTATTGATCATGTGACTGAAAGGACAGTTCAAACCCATTTGGATGGGGGGCTTTGTTTTATCCTCTTATCTTCTAGCTACAATTAAATAAAGTAATTGTGGTTTGGCTTAATAAAACTTGGAAGGTAGAGCTGCACGTTGTTGAAGTCTTTTCTTTTCTTTCTTTTTTTTTGTTTTGAGCACTACATTGCTTTATTCATGCCTCATGTGGTCATCCTTAGTTTCATCTGTAGATGGCTTATGTTCAACTTTCATCTCTTGGGATTGGGGCTAACTAAAATCATTTCTTATTGTGTCCCCCAAGAAAACAAAATTGGGGTTTAAAGAAATTGATGCCCATGCCTGTAACATCATTGCAGGAGTAAATTAACGTGCATTAGATTTTAGTTTTCTCACTGAGATAATTGGCAGGATGTCTACTTTGATGATGAATCCGCTGAAGTTGTTATTTCTTCTCTGCGTTTGGGAGATGACCAGGAGAGGTTAGCCTTCTTGTTCTTCATGTCTATATGATATTTCATTAGAATTTTAATGTTGCATTTGGCTAGTTTTATTTGTATTTTGGCTCAGTGTTGATTTTGGTTTATCATTTTCTCTTTTTTGTTTCTTGCTTTTCTTCCTGCCTGTTTATCTTCCAATTTGTTGTAGAGTATCAGACCTACCATCTATAGGCTAAGAGATGGAGATTTTTGTGGCAGTCATGAGCTTTAAAGCATGCTTGGACAGCTAATGAACAATTGAGCTTGTCTGGTCAATGTAAAATTCTAAACTTTATCAAGTAGATTTGGGCCAAGAATATGAAGCAAAGGCTGAGTTCTGGTTGCAGATATTGGCTTAGGTTTCCCATTTTGAATAATGCAATAAACATAACTATTAAACTTGCTTTTGCCATTTATTTGATTTTCTTTTTTTCCTGTTGTAAATTAAGAATCCATGTATTTAGCATGTGTGCATGCAGAGTTGTGATGATGGTGTTTTGATTCAATATTTCACATGGTACTTATTGCCTGGCTTATCTGTGATGTTTGCAGTGGTTCCCTCTTTACAAATTCCAACTGGTTTGCTTTTGAGGATGACAGAGTTGCCAATGAACGCTCTGCAGGAGCACTGGCCTCTCCTTCGCCTAATAATGAAGAAACTGGTGCTGTTAATGGTGCGGGCAATGATGAGGTTATGGTTGGTGAAGATGACGACTTGGATGACACTGCATCTTCTTCTCCAACGCCTGAACTGAGTTTAGAGGATACATCTGTGAACAATTTGTCCAAGGATTTAAAAGAAAATAGTACAAATGATAAGCCGCCCGTATGGGTTGAATGGAGGGAGACACCGGATTCCAATGATCCATCTATTTCAGATGTACCTCTTGTTCCAAATGGTGAGCTTGAAGTGGATACAAAGAATCAAGGTGGTGATGGTGATCTAGATGCTGCTAAAACTGTATCTTCCTCGGATGCATTGGCGAATGACAGTAATGCTGCTGAAGGATTGCCAAGTGCAACAAATGATAGCCCTCGGTCCAATCTTTCTGCGTCATCAGAATCTGGTAACAAAAATCCAAGTTTGGAGTCTTGTGCTTCTGATGATGTGAAGATGACTCCAGTAGCTGAAGAAAGCAAAGATGAACAGAAAGAGTTGGTTAAGCCAACAGAGAACTAATGTATATTTCTCGAGAGTCGGTTTAATTGGGCTAACTAATACTCTGCAAGATTTGATCAGGTGGGAAGATGAATACTGAGCGTACTGCTGGTTGACTAGGTGACTGTATTTTAGAGCCTTCTGTATATCGTCAATGGGCACTGTTGTTTAGTAGGGTTTATTCTTTTTCCCCACCTGCAGAAAATTTGAGCTCTCTCTCTCTCTCTCTCTCTCTCTCTCTCTCCCCAAGGATAGAGGAATGAATAGTGTCTTATTTTCCATTTTTTTTTTTTTTTAAATCTGCCAATCCAATGCTTTTATTAATTATTTAGCTTCTAGCTTCTACTTAGTAGTTGGTTTAGAAACTGGAATTGTTACCTGCTACATGGATTTCTTTAGCACGAGAACCTGTTTATATCATACGTTTATCCTTTTCACTTTTCACATGAATGTCAAAAAGTGTTGATTATAGAAATCTTTTATTCTCCTGTTGTTTTTTTTTTTTTTATTATTATTTTTCAAAATTCGAGCTGAGGTAAATTTATAAATTTGGTTCGGTTGGTTGAGTTTCTAAAATGGGCTTGAATTTTTTGGTGCAAATAATCCAAAACAAAAAATATTTTTTCAAATATATATATATAATTCTTTTACTATTACTCCAAAAAAAAAAAATTATTTTACTTGTTAGCTTAGGTAGACTCCAAACGGAATATTTTTCTGAAATATATTTATAATTATATTATGTATTATAATATTAATAATTTGGTTTATTCAGTTTAAAAATAATATAAAATGAATCCATATGTTAAATTTTAAATTTAACCAAATCGAATTTTTAAATATCTAAATTAAAGAAATCGAATTGCATCAACTCTGATATGTCAAAACACTTTGATGGACCTAAAATTAGGTCCTAGAGTTGAGGTCTACAAGAGAAGAAAAACCAATCAAGAGTAATCATCAAGTTAATGACTTTAGAAATTAAGAAAGAGAGTTTTATAATGAGAAGAAGAATATGAGCAAATGTAGAATGATTGGGTATAGTATAATTGTACATACATTTTGAGAGGATTTCCAGAAATTTGTTTTGGATGTCTAAATTAGGATAAAGGGATGGCCTATTGGCATATGAGTCTTGACTTTCAGATTAAATCAAATAATGCTAAGCACTGGTTATTTCCACTGAAATTAAGTCAATTTTTATTTACAATCACATTGCTGATATTTCAATTTAAACATAATAGCCTATGTTAAGACAATTTGTTGTTACCAGAATAGTGGTAACAATGATTCTAGACTACAGAATATTAAGACTAAAGAGTCACCAGAATGAGATGATGCATGAAGCAACCCAAACCAGAGCTGCAAAATTGCAAAACTGATGAAAAATCTGTACATCAAATATACATAATATTTGCTCCCCAGAAAACATGAATTGCATTAATAACCAACATTCCATTCATTTCAAGATGCTAATATACACAAATTTGGCTTTATATTTGAACATGTTAACCTTGAAAAAAAAATGAGGGGAAAAAAAGCAAAGAAAAACAATTAAAAAGTTTTCAGTAGCCAATACTTCCCCCAAGAATTTCAAATACAGAACACAATCCAGGTGTAGTGAATAATTGTTTGATCAGATTCAGGGAAAAAAAAAAAGGCTTGAGACTGGTTTGATGAATTTGCTTAGAACTTGGCCTTGCAAATTAATCATCCTTCACCACTCTCAAGCTCAGCTAGTAATACTGACTGTTAGTGATCAGAACCTGGAGTTGCATCTCCTTCTGAGCCTCGTCGCTTTTTCTTCCCTTCCCCATGTCTTGATCGCCTTGGTGCTTCATCCTCACTTTCACTCTCATCATTTCTAAAGCTGTTTCCTGCACCAAATTGATCTTCCTGGGGAGCCTTTATTCCTTCTTGCTGGTATTGTCCATCATCATCTGGTCCCCCAGCTGTACCCTTGCCTTGTTCTGATCCTGCACTGTATCTGTCATTCCGATCATTAGTTGCTGTCCTCTGGTCTCTCTTAACAGGTCTGATGCTGTTTTGAGGAGTAGGAGTAGGGAGTGGTGGAAATGGCATACCACCTGGTGGTCGACTGCCTCGAAGTGGATTTGTAGCAGTGGGGCCCATCCCCCCCATAAAAGGAGCACGTCCTGGACCCATCATCATGCCAAATCCACCAGTTGGAAACACAGCCCCAGGTTGGGAAGGTCGCCCAGGAAACATCATGCCAGGTGCAGGACCTGCAAAATCACCTGAAAACCTTGGACCATAGGGAGTAAATCCACGGGGCGCCACACCAAAAAGATCAGGCATCCCAAAACCCTCAGGTGCCACTGGTCCATAAGAAAACCCATCAGCACCCATCATCATTGGGGGAAAACCTCGCATCCCAGGGATTGGTCTAGCCCCACGGGCCAGCGGCATGTGAGGCCACATGATTCCCCGGCCTCTCCCTCGCCCTTGACCTGCTGGCGCAAGAGCCTGGCCAAAGCTCTCCTCCTCTTCTTCACTTTCTTCCTCTTCCTCTTCTTCATTGTCCTCGAATGGAACAATATCTGGGTTCTCCCCTCCATTGTCCGGATTAACTCCTTTAGCTTTTTCCTCTTCTCGTTTTGCTTCTGCTGCAATTGAGATTGCCTGTAACCAAGGAGATAAGCACCAGCAATCAGATTCATTTAGCTCTGCAAATTAAATTATTCATTTAGCTCTGCAGATTCATTAGCTCTGCTGCAAGCAATAGTGCAATGCAATAATGTCATGCAACACCACCATTACTCAAGTGCATTGGTTCTATTCTATCTATATAAAAGTAATTAGTTTAGCCAAAAGCAGTGTATTTGGTTACTGAAATGAAAGAATTCTCACCTCCCTAAAATCCCACCCAGAGCCACAAATTGTAAATGCCACATAAACAACAAATCAATGATAAAAGATTGGAAAGTCTAAAGAGAGAAAAAAAGTTGCCTAATATGAAATGTTCATAGCATGGGTAATATTTCATTGGGAAGAAATAATAAATAAGGAGATTAGATAAATACTTCTAACATATATTCTGTTAGTGTAATGCCAAATACCAACTGTAATAAATAAAATATAGCACACGAAATATTTTTCTGAACTGCAGAACACTATTGTGCAAGTCCCTGTAAACATGATCTTTTAAGGGTAATAATTATATTTTTAGAAAAAATCCAGTAGCCCAGACAAGAAGTCCAAATAAGATCATCCATGACTGATAAACTATACATACCAAAAGGGTTATTCATTGATCAGTAGTGAAGAGTTAATACTCTCTTGATTTCGATATATACTAAACTTTTTTTTTTCACTTGTTAATTGTATTAAGATGATGTCACTATGCATACTATTCCATTTCATAGTATATCCGGTTACATTTATTGATCCAATCATCATGAAAATGTAAAATATGCTGCATTGCCATAAAATTGCAGAATACCAAATTGATATGACTAGCTTCCTACCATAAAAAGATGCAGTCTATGTTGTTTCTGAAGGTAACTATATTAGATTCACTTATCAGAAGTCCTGGCAATATGATTATCAAATCCTAACTATCCAACCTGGGGCAAACAGAACATTCACCATGTGCAACAAAGCGATGGGCTATTGCACCAACTCTATCCAACATGCAAATATGCATTTTCTTTGCCTTGAACAAAGAATATTATATTCCAGGTTCTTCTCTGATCTAGATCAACTTCATGCCTACCACAAAGCAGAAATTTCTTCCATGGTCATTGTTCTGGTCAATAACACAGCGTAGACATTCGGATTGTGGCCAGATTTCCTCATCTACTCCCTCCATTGAAATTACCAAAGTGCCATAAAAAGTCTAAACAGTCTTGCATGAAAATAGTTCAAATAATTAAAGACACAATCCCTCTGCTTTTCTTTTTTAATTTGAAAAAGAGAGGGCCAACTGTAATTCATAAGGTTCAAATGTCAAAGAATTGGAAAACAACACCACACAAGGAGGAGAAAAGGTTGCCCTATTTAAACCACCTGAAGAAGATCTCAAATATTGGATCTAATATATTTTCCGACTTCACACCCTCACTTTCCACTTGTGAATAGCCTAATATACCAGCATTTACCATAAGATGGAGATGTTCTAGTTTTCTACATCACCAGTATGCATTTAGGATAATAAGTGTGTATTACTTTTCCATTCTCAAAAGCAAAAGGCTCACAATAGGCCAATTTGGAGAATACCATATCCTCCTTGGCGTTACTTCCTGTTTCCTGACAAAAAATTTCTTTTCATATCATAAAAAATTAAGGTCTAATCACAAAAACAAATCTAAAATTTAGTCAAATTCACAGAACCAGCAATATTTTTTTTTTCAGAAAGTAAGTTTCAATAGTGGCCATCAGAAAGATATGCATGCAATATGCAACTTAATATGGGAATTATGTTGCTTTTGAGCAAATTTGACCATGGTAATTAGCCCAAAATTTTAGAAGAAACAGAATGTGAAGTAGAATTGCTTCCCAAAAGAAGACTAGTGGTCATCAACTTTCTACTCTTTTCCTGATTTGTTCTTTATTCTCTAACATATTCTGATGATCTCACATGATTTCCCTTTCTAAGATCCTAAAATGAGCTTACCATGAGTTCACTATCTGGCTCAAGATAAAGCAAGGAAGCTAACTGCTCGCCAACTGAGGGCTCTAGCTCCTGACAATCTCTACTAATCTGCAATCACACAAAGTACAACAATAATTTAAAAATTAGATGGGGCTCATATCAAGATTTGACTACCTATAAATAAGAAAAGTACGCCTACAAGCCAAAAAATTATGATAATTAAAAACATGTGGTTCAATGGTAGTGATGTAGAACAGCTAAGAAGAGTCTTATAGAACAAAGATATGCTGAATCTTTATAACTAAGAAATTATGGCTCAAAGATGACTGCAAATTGTGTGATCTTCACACCATAAAACTGAATAATAAAGCATTACAAGCTTTGGTATTTATAGATTCAAAAGTAACTCTTAACCTTCAAGTGCTTGAACACCTAAACAAAAATCCCTCTCTTATTTGACAACTAGACCAAATAGGATCTAATAAAACTTTAAACATGAATAAACTGACTTGACTTTAAAACTAATAAAATAATAACTCAGCCTATCCCAGAGAAGCCATAAAATTTACTGAAATACCTTGATTTATTAAAGCAATGCTGCTGCACTGTGAATGGTAATTTCCAAAATTATTAATGTAAATCCCATATGAAGTTTCTTCAGTATTTGCATCAGGTAGTCATTTAAAAGATACAAAAATTGAGCTACAGCACTAATATAAACCTCGCTAATTTTTTTGGTGTGTGTGTGTGACTGCATTTCATAAAACATTCTAATTGCTAAGTCAAAATTATATTATAAATGGAAAATTGTCAACCTCTCCTGAACCTAACATTGTTTTGATGTAAGAGGGACAGAAGAAGAGGGCGAGGATGGAAAAAAAATTTAAGGAAAAAAAAGGAAGAATAACAAAAACATCATAAGAAACACTGCCAATCATAACATAACATAACATAACATAACATTAGCTTTACATTTAAAAGCCAAGACAGTACCTTCACCGGTAAGTTCTCATTGTATGGGTTCCTCAAATGGCGGGTTTTGTGGAATGATAATTCGCATAACTGCATAGAGAAATTGCAATTAGCCACAGAATACATCTGCATTATACAAGGACGTACATAACAAAAAATACATATGGAGCTTGTCAACAGGCTTTATGATTATCCTAACGAACTTCCAGTCACATAAAAAGAGCATCCAATGTACAAAACCATTATGATGGATGGGGCAAAATCTGCTATTTTTTAAAATTGACATACAGTTCAGACTTTTTGGTCTTGCACCATATAAGGACATGCCAATTGGCTATTTTATCAAAACATGAGTACTCCAGTCACATGAAAATAGCATCTAATTTACAAAACCATCATTATGGTAGAGCACCAATGTAGCCTAGTCCTAAACACTAAACCTAAGCTAGAAAAACCAAAAGACTATTGACCATTTATTCAACATCATTGACTTTTGGTATTGGAATAGATATACAAACATTAATGATTCGGCAATAGCAGTTTTATTGGTTACCATTCGATGCAGAAAAAATTTCCAAGCATCAGAGCAATAATAAAAATACCAAAAATGTACCTTCAACCATTTGACTGAGAAATTCCGTCCATAATGTGCAGTTCCATGTGCATATTTCCAATTCCCCCCACCAACAGAAGCACCAATTTTCGATGTCATCTTTGCACATCCCTGTGACCATAGATGATTTCAGGAATAAAAAAGGGTAATTTAAACCAACTGGTGGAGTTTACAAGCCAAGTAATCTAAGTGGAAGCACTCATCAAAACCAATCTAAAGTATATTTATTGGAAAAGTTAAGATGACACCAAATTAAACTACAGTATACAGATCCCAGAACATACCTGGAAATGTCGAGTCCGATTGACTGAGAAAACTAAAATCACATTTTCAGCACAGTCAAAAGCTTCGTTCAATTTAGCTTCATTGCTCCTTTGAGTTGCCCAAACTCCTTGTTGTACAGACAATTCCAAATTTTCGCGGTTGCAACTTTTAACAATAAAATACCTAAGGTTCCATATATATCAAAGTAAAATAAGTAAAAAGATTTGAATTATTACAAAATAAATTGTCAACCTAATTGAAAACAAGGTGCTTAAGGGAAGCAAAAGATACAGGAAAACAGATTAAAGTTAACCAATCGTTGAGAAGATTAACAGACACAAATTATGTAAAACGTGATAAAAAGTCAATAGTTATAATTCATATATTAGCAGCTACTGGGGCAAAGCTACATAGAAGCTCTACCTAGCAACCAAAGGAACCCTATAAACAGAAAGACCTAAAACCCTACGCACCAGTACAAGAACTTCAATGTGACAAGGTCAAGTGGCATCACAGAGCAGAACTTTCATAATACCTATGTTTTTCTAACTCTGTTAGTCCATAATATTACTGGTGAACTATGAAACTGCAGTGAAACTTTACAGTTGTAAACATTTGGGACAGATGAAGAGTTTCCTCTCACAAACAACTATTGTACCAGGATTATGTAACCCTTTTTGGGCATATTCTAATAAACAGATGTATTCATAGAGGAAAAGTGAAGATGTAAGAGATTTGTGTCAACATACAAAAATTAAGTCAGTGACATAAGAAAGAAAACCTTTAAATGACTGCACAAGATAACTAACAACCAGGTCATAATTAAGTAACAAGCAGTCATATTTTTCAAATGACTCAGCGCATATCAGCCTAGGGAAGAAAAAAAAACAACTGCTCATCTGGGAACTTGGAATCTGACCTGATCCATCTATTCTTGATGGGTACCCATGCAAGTTGTGTACACAAAGCTGGAACATGGAGTCTGTCCAATGACAACTCCAACAAATAGCATGTAAAGCATGACAAACCATGACTTAAAACCACCAAATTTCAAAATCATATTCCTCATAATGGTAACAGGGGGTTCTTCCCCCCAGTACAAGCACAGACTTCATTTCCTCAGTTTTAAATATCCATTCATTGTTAGAATCCGATCACAGACCAGGTAAGCACTAACACAACCAATGCCCTGGCAGGAAATAGAAATAGACCTATAATTCACTGAAATTGAGTAGTTAACTAAATACCAATTTGCAATGTCATTTAGAAAGAATTCATCAAATTCCTCTCCATAACCCATTTATATGCTTCTAAACTTAAATAAAAATAGTTTCTGATGACTTTCTTCTTCTGTTTGCCATCTAACAGAAAATCCACACCAGAATCGATTATTGCATGCTACCAAATATACTAGCATTATAAATAATACAGAAAATTGCTCCATAAGCATTATCAGTTAATATGCACATCAACTGTACAAAAGCAACATGTAATTGCATATTCTATTTAAGTGATCTCATTCTAGTTATTTTAACATAGAAGTCAGAATATGAAAATTTTAGATAATTTTTAACATACAATGATTGAATGAAAACAGTAAAAGCAATCATTAATAAAAAAAAAGAAAAAGAAATCCCAATACATTCAGCTTAACTTCAATTATCAGTAAATTACCTCACTCAGCCTACATGAACATCATTACATTGCAGTAAAACATTCCTATATCAAACATTCAAAAGGAAAAAAAAAAAAGGATTAAGAAATTAAAAAGATTTGTCTCTGTAGCAAGGCAAAAAAACATATATCTAATGGTTACCATGTCCTAAAACATAAATTAATTAAAGTAGAAGGCTGCAAAAACTTCATTCAAAGCTAAATGAGCAAAAAGGTAGTGCATATAAAAGAAAAAAAAAAAAAAAAAGCAAAATCTTTGTGCTCTCTACAGGCATAATGAAGACAAATCTACTCAATTTGAACTGTTAACACTTAAAAGTACTCAAATATACTATTTAGAGAAAGGCATAAATATACTTCTCTATACATCTACTTAAAAAAAAATAACCAATTAAATGGTGTTAAATTGAGATTTGGAACAATTAAAGAGCATGACGATGTTCAGTAATGAAGTGAGACAATGAGGCAAAACTGGGCAAGAACTATGATGTCAATTGAACATTAAGAACCATTGTGGATGATGCACACCTCTGGGAGATAAAGTAACATCAGCGAATGATGCTACTATCCCATGTGCGCCACCATTTTGGAAATAAAATGAAGTTTGAAGCCTCTAAGGCTGCAGCTAGAGACATTTAACTTTGACATCAGTAAGATTCAATGTAAAAAGCATTAAATTATAGCTAAAATATAGTTTGGGGATGTTTAAAGCAGCATATACACCTGAACTCCATAAAATATGCTAAATTTCAAAAACATAAGAGAGAAAAAGGGGAAAAAAAGGTTCTGTTGCCTCTTACATTCGAGGTAATAATAGGCTTTATTAGATGATCATAAACTAAATACAAAAAATCCTCCTTAATCATTCACTGTTGTCACTATAGTTTTAATAACAATATCCAAACAAAATACAAGAACTGATTTACATAATTCAATTAAAGACCTTAGGACTCTGAACACACCTAGATATTCCTTGAGGCAAAGGCGTTGCAGTTCGGTTTGCCTGAATGGGCTGACCATTTGGAAGATTTTGTGTCTGGGTTTGAGGGGCTTGCTGTTGAGAATGTTGTCCTTGTTGTTGTTGTTGTTGTTGTTGTAGTTGCTGCTGTTGCTGCTGCTGAGGCTGCTGCACGTTAGCAGACTCTGTTACTGAGGGTTTTCCTGCTCCACCTTGAATCAAATTGTTGGGACCTTGTGGAAACTGAGATTTTTCTGTGTGTTGCTGAAAACCAGCACCCCGTTGTTGAAAAAATTTATTCGAGGATCCATAATTGTAAGAATTTAATTGCTGAATCTTCTGAAGGACTTCTTCCACAGGAGGTGGAGGTCCAGACAACTTTGCATGCCTATACCGACAGTCAGGACCATTTGGACAGAACCCTAGCTTGTACCTGCAATTAAAGTATTCCCTTAGTGGTGATACGGATTAAAAGTTCTTATTGTGTAAAGATGTTATTTAACACTCCACAAACAGAATTCCTATATCCTACAAATTTCCAGTCCAAGAATTAAGACCAAGACGAAATATATGTTGCATTAGAAAAAAACCTTGTTGTGATTGTATGGTGAACTGTATCAGCATTAGAAAGTAAACTCTTATTGCTATATAAAATGATCCAATAATCTCAATTCCACAATCAAAGCAATGCCATATTTCATAACACAAGCATAATTAAATCAACAATTGCAGCAATTAATTAATTAATCCATTACTCAACACATAATTAACCTAACCAATTCAATTCAATAACCATAATTAAGAATAAAATAATAGATTGTGAAACTGAAACATACATATTACACTCCTTGATATCCTCATTAGTGTGTTTGTAAACGCAATCCTGCTCCCGGCACTCTCCATAAAGCCTAAAAAAGCGGCAAACGGGCATTCGAGACTTATCGTATTGGTGAAGGAACCCACAGGCATCGCCTTTCATGCAGAGACTACGAAGCCAATGCCGGCAAACAGTTTGCCGGAAGCTCCGACGCCCAGCCTGGTTGGCGCCGGGAGCAGCTGAGTCTGTGGAAGAGACAGTAGGGACAACGGAGGAGTTGTTGTTGTTAGCGACAGCAGCGGCGGCTGTGGTATTATCGGAAGTAATGGCGGGCATGGAGGCGGTGGGGTTAGTGGGAGCGGAATCGAGGCCTCCTTCGAAATCGAAGCTGAGAGCTCCTTCAGTGTCCTCCATCGATTATTGATGGGATTTAGCGTTCAATTAGGGTTTTCTGTAAGAAGATCATTCAGAGAAAGAAAGAGAAACTGGAAAAACCTGAAAAACCTTTGTTGGGGTCGCTGGCTGGGTTTTGGACAAGCCGAGTAAGCTTTATTAATTCATAATTAATAAAGTTATTATTATTATTATTAATTATGAATTTAAAACTTTTAAAAATAAAATTTTTCGTTTCTTAATGTATAGATTAAGAGAAATATAGTTTTAATTTTCATAGTCCTATATTAAAATTTTTTAAATTATTTCATAAATAGTAAAAGAATATAAAATTAAAAAACATAATTTTGGATTGGTATCATCTGAAGTTTCTCAAAACATGATTCATATGTTGATTTCCATCTATCCATTGATTTGAAAATAAAAAGCTTGCATCATGTTCTTCTTAAGAACTTCATGAGATTTTGATTTGTTAAAAAACCTTAGTGCTTATTTGGAATTCGTGTTTGAGAATTAGGGGTGAAATATCCAAAGTGTTCGATTTAAAAACTTATAAAATACAATACCTAAAGCTAACGTTTTTTGATTTCTAGTTTTTGAAAGAAAAAGTGAAAAGATGTAAATAAAAATCTAATAATTTAAATATAAATATAATTACAAAAAAATCTTTACCACTAGTCAAACAAAAATTCTTACGAAATAAAATTATAAAAGCATATTGTCCTAAACTCATTTCTTGCATAAGATTTTAAGATATTATTATTATTTAAAATTTTATAATAAGTATACTTTATTATTAATAATAATTTTATAAAAAATTAACTAATTATAATTTATTATTTTATATTTATAAAAAAACATAAATATTCTTTTTAGTAATTTTAACCCGCTGTGTCTTTTCAATTATTAACTGCTAATCACTTCCAATTGACCACAATTGTCAAACCAAACCTTGACAATTTAAAAATTTTCAATTCACATCCTTTTAACTTCTCACACTTATCATCATATATATAGAAAATAATCTTATAAATAATATTAAAATTTAAATGACAATAATAAAAAAAAAAAGTTCGAATTTAAATTTTTTTGATCTATTCAAGCTTTTGAATTGCAATGCTTTAAATGATAGAACCTTAATTTTTTTTTTTTTATTTTTAAATTCAAAGTAGCTTCGTTAACTCAAATTATCATAGATTACAATACTAAAAAAAAAAAAAAGAGGAGTATTAGCCACTCACTCTTTGAGACCTGACAAAAAACATGCAACTTTGAATAGACAGTAAGCTATATTGTTCGCAGATTTACGAACAAAACGGAAATACACTTGCTTAAAGCTAGAAGCTAAGTGTTTACAATCATCAACTAATAATTGGAAAACAGAATTATCACGAGATCCTCTAATATTTTCAATAAATCAGACTTGAAAATAATTCTTTTATTTATTTTTTTCCCCAATAATTTGGCAAATGCATGATGCACTTCCCAACTTCAAATTGTCAAACTGCAAATAAAACTAAATTGCATCATAATAACAATAAATAAATACTTCAACTCTGCATGACAACTGCTCAGCAGGATTTGAATCATTTTGTAAGCCATATAAATAAACTCTAGTTTACTACATCTTTTGTAATAATATGAACATTCTGGACCAAAAGAAAGTTAAAACAAAGGGGACGAAAAACAATTACAATAAATACATATCAGTAGCAGTCGGATTGTTCACCAATCTATACCCAATTCTCTTGATAGGAAGAGTTTGTCAATGTACAGAATGACCAGCGCAGATGCAGCTATAAAATACTCCATTTGAGTCTTAGCCGAGGTCTCTGAAACGCAAAAGAAATGTGTTAAATAGACAATTATACAACGGGTTTAGATCCTCTCGTGTTACTAGAAAGATGGTATATCGTGTTTTTATAATCTCCACTATTAAATGAAAAATGAGTGATTGAGATACTTTTTCGAAAATCAAACTTCAAAATTTCAAGAGATCGGTTATTATATCTTGAAAATAAATCTCAACCATTAATATTAATTCAATGGTTGAAATTGTGCAAATATAATATATCATGTTTATTCTAACATTAGACAAATCTCAATTCTCAAGAACCAGAAAATATAACCCAAGAGAACAGTTTCTTCTCTTTTGGACTCAAAAAGTGGAGTCCCCTCTAAAAGGAAATGCAACTTAGTCGAGACAACAAATTAAGAGAACTAATTCTCCAATTTAAAGTAATATTTTCCTATGCGCACAAAACCAAGTTTAAAAATAAATGAGAAACAAACAATCCCACAGCAATGCAACATGTTTAATGCAAATTCTATATGATGATGTTTTAACTCTAGATCCTATCATAGTACTTGTACGCATTCAAATTTAGAGATCTAAGGGTCCTAACATTTTTAGTTAACAACAAACACAATTACAGTAAAGGAAGTCTAATCTGAGAGGAAGACAGATTTTAGCACTTGAGGTATGTATCCTGGCATACATATCAAGAACTTATCGAGGGTTTTAATCTCAGAAACAAGTGCATTGATTGGTGCAAGTACTCACCATCTTCTTTCAGCTTATTTAAAAGTTGTGCTTTAGTAGGTAGGGCATACATTCCTGCAGCAACAGCTTTCCTGATAGCCCACCCGTGGTGGGGAGCAAATACCTGTGCATAAGCCTTGGACGCTGGGTCCTTCAAAGAATTTCCCCTGCCATGAGATAATAACAGGAAATTGTTATCTGTCTTTCCAAATGTAAGTCTGTTATGGCATAACCACAAGACAATCAACTCCACCATCAATATCAACTTGCTTAAAGTTGTAACTAATATTTTGCGTACACTGCATCTCAGAAAAAGGGATATTAACTACTTGGGTTACATTGCAACAATGATAACTGCACTTAGCACTAAATTGCAACGTCATTACTTTACTTAAATTTGTCACATAAAAATGATTCAACTTTAATTTGTTCTTAAACAAAGTCAACTATTTCCAAATTAGAAATTCAGTAAGATATCTGACATGGCAACCAAGTATTCTAGTTGTGTAAGGTGGACTATAGGAGTTTATAACTTACTGCCACAAAAAATTAAGACCAAATTTCTACAGCAATATGAGAATTGAGACTTTTTAAAACACAAAGCAAAGTCCAATAACTTCTTTGTTATAAATTAAAATTAATTAACCTCACCGAAATCTAGTGATGAGTTCAATGATTGCAAGTAAAATCAAGCCTAGTTATTCCCGTGCTAATGGATTGATTAAATTCAACTGACAATAGATAAACAGCAAAAAAGATGCAGCTAGGTAGCCAATAAAGCAATGGATATTAATTGGTAAAACATCATTAAGAAGGTTTCTAACCTTCAAACAGAATTGTCAAAGTATAGTATTTTAACAAAATAGGTTCTCCAAGAATTATAAGCATATAGTCCCACCTTTATATTTTGTTTAGAGGGAAATCTGATGAATATTCTCTATGGTTTCCAATGTAGTACAGTTAATCTGCAACCAAAAGTTCACTTAATCTTTTAAGATAATTGATGTCCCTAAATCAGTAGTCAAATGTCCTTTGCATCATTCAGTATTTAATGACAGAACATAAACCAAGGACCAGTACTGAGCTAGGCCAAGACTGCATTAAGTTATGCTAATAGATTGTCTAACTAGTGGGATCTGTTGAAAACCATATCAATACAAAAAGCATCTATATCTGGCTCGCCATTTCAGGTTTCTTATCACTATTTCAGCATGTCCATATTTAGATAATGTCCTTTATTGTTATATTTTCTGTTACTGATTAGAAACAACCATGAGAGATAGACACAGAATCTTGAATACAGGATGGATGTTCATGACTACGGAAATTTTTTACAAAACAAACTATGTGCAGCACTTCCCAGCCAGAAAGGCTTTGATGATTAATAGCCAAAGCATTAGCTATATATAAAATATGAACAAGGAATCATAGGAAAGTTACGTGGAAGTAGGAACGATAAAAGAGCTGAGTAAAGTTCCAAAATAACAGATTATTATTTTTTTCTTTTTTTGGATAAGAAAAAAGAAAACTTTATTGAAAAAGTAAGAAATGAGTGTATACTATGAAAAATAAATCTTCATTGAAAAAGTAAGAAATGAGTTTATACTATGAAGGACAACAAATCCTCCTACATAAATCAGAATTCAGAAGACAACTAAACAACAAGAACATAAACACACAGCTAAAAACGTAATACCTTCCAATTGAGTTGGATATAGCATTCAAAGAGACCCCTCTAAAATCTCTAGAAGCATAAACCCACATAACAGATTGATTTAAACAAGTATATGCCCCCTTTACATAAAGGCATTAGAGGCACACATCCATTTCCCTTATACACTCCTCTATCCTGTTTTCAGTCCAGAAGCATTGCTATTGGAACATCCATGTACTCATACCCAGTTTCTGCAACCGCTGTTCTAAGAAACTCCCCTCAACCTATAAACACAACTCATTTCTAGTGAATACCTTGGTCTTCCTTTCTTATGAACAAAACATTATACCGAACACATCTCAGTTGGCATTCATCCGACTCAATATCAATGAGTAGCATTAGGACCAAGAATACATGACAAACTAGTAACCATTCACAATTCTGATCAAGGTAAACAGACCAACCTGAGATTAATTATTACTTCCAAATGAAATTTTGAGACAACCAAAATGCTTATTAAGTATTAATAATAATCAAGCTAGTTCAGAACCATCAAACCAGCATCACACTTGTGCATAAATCATGGTTTTCTCTCATCTCATCAAATTCTCAAGCGTAGAAAGTTGCTAAACAATGGTTAAGTGAACAAAGAAAGCCAACTTAGAGGCTTAGATTAGACAGCATCACAGAACGCAAAGCTGCCAAATAAACATATTATCTCTAACATCAATCAACAGCTTATAGACACATTATCGCTGAAATTTTTAGCTCCACAACAGCCTCTCACATTAAAAATTTCACATGAATTATTATATCATCACCATGAGCAATTCAAACAAAGCACTCATGCTTTCAACTTTCAAATCTTGAAACTACCATGGGATTTCTCACGATAATGGTCCTCTCTCCAAAGAGATCAGAAATCCATGATTTTATCTCTCTCTATAAAATTTATATGTTAAATACTCCTGTGGCACTTTTTTTAAACTTTTCAAAGAAAAGATAGTTGGAAGTTTTTAATCAAAATCAATAGTTATTGTAGTTCAATTGTATCAGACATTTAGAACAGCAAGTTTCACAGTACTATTTTTCCATTTGAAATTTTACTATGCGCACTTGGAAAATGATCACTCAGAGAAATGAGTATAATTAGGTTTTGCTATCAACACATAAAAACATACATAAATGTGTAAAATTTATGAATGTATATGTAAACATAAGGTTCTAATGAATTTCACATGCTATACTTCAACCAAATATTCATAGGTCTTCAAACCTATCCAAGTTTTCTATTTTCCCCTGCTTGTGATCCAATCATATTTGAAAAACTTTTCCCAATACACTATACAAACCTACTCCAGAGATTATTTTTTTTCCCACAACATTCTTCACCACTTTCCACACTTTACTCTAAACTTCACTTAAATTAGATTCTAATCCTGCATCTATTCCTCCAGACAGTCCTAAAATCAATTAAGATTCAATTTTTTGTTTCTCTTCAATTTGATTTTCTAGCTCACTGCATGATCTAAACCTTTTAGGTTTGTGGAAATAGCAGGAAAATAAAAAGCAGGCATGCCAAAAACCAGAAAACTTTTTTTAGACAAAAAGTTTAAAAGTAGAAACCAACTGAAATTTGTCATGAGATGGCTTCACCAAAAATACATCAGTACAAGAAGGCACATAAATTCTTGGTTGATGATGAGTAAATGGAGCAGAAGATGGATCTAGACATTAAATTCTGCACAAAAGAAGGAGAAAAAGAAAAACCCTTCATTAAATGGTCAAAACTGGGGGAAGTTGACACTTATTGATCCTGTAACATCATCAGCAAAGCCTTGCATACTTCAAAGGCCTAATTTATTTAAGTTCTGTCAGAATAAATCATTCTACTATGTTGTTTCTATGGGTTCAGTAGACCCTTGGGGGGGTGCCAGTTGATTTAGAACCAGGATACTAGATACAAATTTATAATATAGCTTCTCATTAAGAACTCAAGAGATACAAATTCTACTATGTCAGTTGATTTAGCTCGTTGCCATCAGAATTCACAAGTCATCAAACACAAAAACACTAAGAAGCAAGAAACCCAGATTGAGGTTGATAATTGGCTAATCACAATAAGTTTATAAGCTCAAACAATCCACATCATAAAGGAATTTGAGTCAACTGGAAAGATCAAAACAAAGCAAATGAGTAAAAGGGCAGCAAATACTACTAAAAATAGACGTACTCTGTAAGAAGAATTTGCTCAAAAAGCACTTTGACCATGTCAATCCCACGCTTTACTCTCAAAAGATTTCTTGAATGACTACCAGCTTTTCTCACACAGTTATCTTCCACATCTCTATCAAGCAAAGCTTGCAAAGACCCAATCGATTTCGATGCGTCTGCAAGATCACGAACCTGTTATCATAATAAAATCAAAATCAATTTTTTTTTATCTTTTTCCATTTCAAAGTAAAAAATATATATATTGAAATTTTCTCAGTAACCAAAAAAAAAAAAAAGTTACCTTTGCAACATAATCCATCTCAGCGAACTTGAAGGCGATGCCCAAGCAACCAAAAAGAGGAGAAACAAGAGAACAAGCGCGAGAAAATGGCGCTACTTCTACATCAGCAGATTGAGAGCTTAAAGTGGCGGCTAGCTCCTTAAACGCCTCCGCCATCTTCCTCAATGGCTTTTCTGTTTCAAAATCCACCATTTTTAAGAAATGTATAAAGCTCTGATCGCCGGCGTAAAGCTCTAATTGCCGGCCGGCGTTCTTGCTTGTTTCCGGTCAATGAAGCACTCAATCGGGAAAGATATAGGAAATTGGAATGTTGTTTGCTGACAGACGACGCAAAGAGGAATAAAGTGGAAAATGGAAACTGCTTTTTGATTTATTTAGAAATTTGTATACATTTAATATATAAATTTAATACCTTCGAGAAATATATTTTTTATTTGAAAAAATTATTATTTTATCCCTCAATATTACTAATTAATCTCTTTCCTTTTAGAAATACATTGAAACATCTATGAAGTATTATTCCATCAACAATTTGATATTTCGTTAAAAAAATTGAGAGATTTCAAAAAAAATATAAATTATTATTATCGTACTGATCTCCATATATATATATTTTTTAAACTAATGAAATATTCCGTTAAATAAAATAGTCATTTTATTTTTTTTTTACCTTTTTTATTAATTTTTTTAAAATATTATATCCAAAATATCCTCACTCCTGATTATATATATATATATATATATATATATATATATATATATATATATATATATATATATATATATATATTCTCACTCCCAACATTTGTTTTCACTTTTATCCAAAACTCAAATCAATTTCTTACTTTCTCCAGTAAAACCTTAAATTTCATAAATAAATAAAAAACCAAATGAATGTTGTTCTATATGAATTCATGAATTCATGGCTTCCCTTGTATCAAATTCATTAGTACGAATTCATTATCGTGAATTCACCAAAAAAATTATGAACATCAAGAACCGAATATTTGGGTGGAATCCAATTACTTAGGAATTTGGTAGACTTCTGGCTTCCATGGAATTATTCACCATTATTTCTCTTTTTTCTTCTTTTTTTGAGGCTTTGGGGTTTTTCTTTTGAACAATGGAATTAGTTATTTTTTTTTCTTGTTTGTAAGGGTATTTTAATTATTTCATATAAGATTTAATAAAAAAATGTAAAAAATTGACGAAATGATTATTTGTTTATCGGAACCAAATATTAATGAATGTTTTATTGGTTTCTCAAAAAGCAATGACCAATATATTAATTATGATAAATTTCATGGACTAAATAATAATTTGCAGTAATTTTATTTTTGTTTCATGTGGTATTGTGATATGTCACAATTGATAGTTATGTTCATAATTTTTTTAATTATTTATAAAGAATAATGATATTCAAATTTGAAATTTTACGTAAATTTAAAAAGGCTTAAAGGTTAATTTGGCCCATAAATTTTTAATAAAGTCTCAAATTAATTCTTGCAATATTTTTTTTACCATAATTCATACATGAAGTTTTAAATAAAAGTTAATTTTATCTTTTTTTTTTTTTTTACACAAAATCAGTACGTCTACCACCTCTAAAAAATTCAAGTGATTGTAATAAAACATAAAAAATGATGATAATAAGAGCAATCACTTGAAATTTTTTTAGGGGCGTAGACACGAGTTGATTTTGTGCAAAAAAAATTTTGACTTTAATTTAAAATTTTCATATATGAATTATGGTTAAAAAGTATCACAATGGTTAATTTGAGACTTTATTAACAGTTTTAGGGCTAAGCATGATTCGGGAGAATTCAGAGATTTGAAAATCTTCGGAACCGAATCGAATTTCGAATATTTTCAAAATAGGATATTCGGAACCGAACCGTAAGAAAAAATCTTCATACAGAAACGTCCCGATTTTTCGGGACGGATATTCGGGTCTAATAGGACGATTCGGTACAGAACGAGATAAAACGAAAATTCAGAGATTTTCTATTTTTAAATATTTAAAATTTACTTATACATTATTCAATTTCATTAAATGTGTTGCTAATTCAATATCAAAGTGTGTGTGTGCATATATATATATATATTGCAACTACTAATTTGAAAATGACATTTTATAATTAATAAAAATTAAATTTTACTTATACATTATTAAATTTCTTTTTGTATATATATATATATATATATATATATATATATTAACACACAAATTTTGATATTAAATTAGCAACACATTTAAATAAATTCAATGTGTGTGTGTGTTTATATATATATATAAGAACTCTTTAAATCGGTTATAGTTTTGGTTCTTCAGTTCAGTACAATTCACGGTATGGATAACTACTAATCTCCAGAATCGTATCCAAAAAAAAATCGGAACGGTTTGATTCGGAGAAAGTAAAACGATCAACGGATATTTTTCGGTTCTAGATATTTTCGGTTCGAATTTTCAGTACGGTTCGATATTTTCGAGTCCCGTGCTCAGCACTAAACAGTTTAGGTACCAAATTAGCCTTTAAGCCAATTTAAAAATGCAATTATGTTGAATTAAGTTTGTGACTATATATATTCACACTCTTGTATACATGTAAGAGAAAATAAATTAAACAACTCAACACTGATGAGGGAAGTATAGATTGTGAATGTGAAATATAAGTTTCATGGTTTATTTGATATTTTATGTTTGGCTTGTTATCAAAAACTAAAAAGCCACTATTGAAAATATTAATTACATTATATTAAAATTTATTTGTAAAATAAATTTCACATATTTTATATCTTAAATTTTTGAAATAACTAAATAATATTTTTTTTAAAACTAATTTTTACTTCAATATGTAACACACTTTTAATAGAATCTTTCAAAAACAATCTTAAGTAGAATTTGGAATTTGATATTTAAAATTCTTACATTTAAAATTTAATTGTTTGGATGAAATATATAATTTCAAATTTCAAATCCTTATATTTAAATTTTGATTGTTGAGAATTTAAAACTCAACATTTAAAATTAAATTTTAATAAGAAAAATAATTAAATATTTATTTTTACCACTTAATTAATATAATTATTTTTTGTTAATTATTAAGAAAATTGTTTAAAATTAAATAGTATAATTATCTTTGTTTTAGTAAAAATAATTAAACCATTATTAAAATTTTGTTAACTTATGATGCAAAGTATTGCTAATTAAGACTCATTCAATAAAATTACCAAAACTACCTAGTTCATTTGATTTTTGTATAACATGTCCATCAATTAAGATGCCTCAAAATATATGATCTTAGTTAAGCTTGAATTCACAACCCATTACACAAGCCCACTTAATGCTATTAATTTGTATGTCAAAGAAACTTATATTAGGAAATTAATATAACACTTAAACTATATACTTTTTAATGAAATAATCCAAGAGAAAAAAAAAAAAAAAAGCAAGTAAAATCTATTATAATTTAACATGTCAATCATTGAGAAAAATAAGACTAATTAAGAATTATTGAGAACAAATTCAATATATCCCTTTTTTTTTTTTTTTTATCATCATCAGGAAGCTCCTTAGTAGATAAAACCTTTTGACGTTCCCATTCATAAATTTTTCCACAGCACTAAAAATCTCATATTAAGCGAGGTCATATAATTTCGACACAACTTCATGTATTTTCTTTCCAGTTGGTGGTGATAGCTCATAGGGCTGAGCATAGTACTTGAAAATATCAGACCAAATCGAAATATAAAATTGTTTTAATATTATACTGTAAAAAATTTGAAACTTAGGATGATAACCGTACCGAAAATTTTATTTAGTACTGTACTGATTCTTTGATCATATCCGAACCGAAAATTGTACCGAACTAAATCGTGTTGAACCGATCCGAAAATACCAGTTAGGGCTATAATCGAGCCTAACAGAGTTTTAGTATGTTCAGACTAAGTTCAATATTTTTTTTCCGAGCTCGAACTTTAGATCGAGTTTGAAAATCATGTTTAAACTTGGCTTGTTTAAACTCGAGCTTGACTTGAGCTCGGCTCTTTAATAAATTATAATTCAGCTAAACTCGAGTTTGATTCGTTTTGAAATTTGTTTATTGTTTATCAAAATACTCAATTTTCTAAATATTTATTTATAATAAAATAACTATAATAAAAATACTTAAAACTAACATAAAAGCAAAAACATCCAATTAGTAAAAAAAAAATTTCAATCATAAAATTGAGCATTACATGCATTACAAACATATTAATTAATAAAAAAATATTTTTAAAAATTAGAATATTAGATTATATAATAAGAAAATATTAGATTATGTTAATAAGGAGTATATATATTTTAGTCAAATTGAATTACCAAAAAATTTATAGGAGTATTAAATATATTTTTTGGAGTGTCAAAATTATTAAGTTAATAATAATAATAATAATAATAATAATCAAGTTTTTCACAAGCTTATTATCGAGTAGTTCACGAGCCTATTAATCGAGCCTGTTCGTGAGCTTATTATCGAGCTATTCGCAAATCTAATTAAGCCAAGTTTTACTTTATTTAAACTCGGCTCGTTTATTAATCGAACTTTAAAGTAAGGTTCAAGTTTGACTCGTTTATAAAAGGAGTCGAACGCGAATGAGTTTTTATCGAGCTGATTACTGAGCTGCTCGCGAACAGTTTGGCTCATTTGCAGTCCTAGTACCAGTATTGAACCGAATTTTAACATAATATCAAAATTATATATATATAATCCAAACTTTAGGCTTAGGGCTTAGCACAATACTCAAAAATACTGGATCAAACAGAAATACTGAACTATTTTAGTACTGTACTATAGAAATACCGAACTGTTTTAGTACTGTACTGTAAGAAATTTGGGATTTAAGGCGATAATCGTACCGAAAATTTTAATTTAATACGAAACTAATTCTTAACTCAGTATTGATTTGAACCGAAACATGTTCAGTACATATTTCTTTTTACCAACTAAATAATCTTCAAACGAGGTAGCCATTTGAGCAATTGCATCAGCCAATTTATCTTTTTTTTTGCTTTCTTATGTTGATGAGACTCGAGATCACTAGTTGATGTTGCTTGTTGAGGATTAGATTATGATCTAAGACCATGGACACCTGAAACATCTAAACTAAATGAGCTAGAAATAGATTGCTTTAATTGCCTTCTTCTTCTGCCATTGCTTTAATTGCCTTCTTCTTCTGCCATTGCTTTAATTGCCTTCTTCTGCCATTGCTTTAACAACATCTTCGCAAGTTTCAGCACCTTCCCCTTTAGCTCTATCTTTTACACATAATATAACAATATCATCCCAATTTTCGATAACTTTGTTTGCATAAGGTCGTGCTTCTAAATTATTCTACAACACAAAAATTATATGATGTCAAGTGATCATAGACCTTAGTGCCTTATTAGTTCCAGCCCTCTAAAATTACAAAAAATCCAAGTACCAAATAGAGTGTACACAACAATAAATATCATGCAAGCAAATAATGTGTTTTGCAATAATACCTTAACATATTCTTCCCAAACTCTCTGATTCTTAGCTGTGACTATAACCATTTTCTTCTCTTCATTTCAAGTGAGTCCACATTTTTTTTTTTTTTTCAGAATATTTGATACTATACTACAGTGCTTTCCCCAAACATTGAGCCTATTTTTAACATTATCTTTAGTAATAGTGATTCCTAATTTAACCTGCAATTCATTCACAATTGCTTGATAAGTTTGAAGTTTCCATTCTCCATCAGCTTTAGGAGTCGTTTGGATTGAGGGAATGTGGAATGAATGGAATGTTCAAAATTCAGGGAATATTCAAAATATCTCATTTTGTATGATTTTAAAATATATAAATTTTGAATTGAAAAATATGATAGTTATGTTTGGATAAAATGTTAGAATCTATAGATTTTATATGGAAAATTTTAATTATATTCTTATGTGAATTGTAAAAAGTGTAATAGTTATATTTTTTTTAATTCAAAATTTAAGAATTTAATAATAAAAAAAATTCTAATAATATATATATAATGAAATCATTATTAAATTACATTTTTGAAATTTTAAAAATAAATATAAGTATAAAATATTTGTTTCTTTCAATCAAATTTTTTTATTAAATTTAACTAAATATTGGCAAAATGGGAAATGTTAACAAATTTTTAGTAAGTATTAATGAAATGAAAAAAAATTTAAATAAAATTTAAGCAAATAATCAAAATAGAATGTTAGATAAATAAAAGTAAAATTGACAAAAGTCACATTCCATCATTTTAAAAAAAATGAGGGATTGTTGAAATATTTCTGTAATACCCCAACTATATATTAGCCTTCTATGTAGTAAGTATGGATGAATGATGTATGTGAATTGTCATGCTATGAGATTGTGAGTAAATTTTTCGCGATCTAAGTCAAATGAGTTCCAAGTGTTGTAACGGATTGAATTGAAAATGCAAAGATACCGTAATACCCAAGTTCATATAGATTTCTTGTTGACCATATATATGAGTATTAGTTCATGTGTAAGAATGAGTAAGGATTGAATTTTTTAAGGATTGAAGGTTAAATTGTTAAGTAGGACTGCAGGACATAATTCGCGCTCGCAACCTTGGACGCAAAGCCGGTAGCGAACCTTTTTGCCTGAATTTGAGAATTTGGCTGAAAGAGAATCGCGACCGCGACTTGTGTGTAGCGACCGCGATATCAGAAGGAACAGTCAAGTGAACAGTGCTATATAGCGACCGCGACGAGCATGTTGCAATCGCGATATGAGAATCGCGACCGCAACTAGCATATTGTGATCGCAACGTCCATCAGGGCCTATAAAAGACAACAGTGGCTCAATTGCGAGAAAACCTGAAATTTCTTCCTTTTCTCCGACCCTAGCAGCCCCCAAACCCTATCAAACTCTATATATGTTTATCTAAGGTTAAGATTAGTCTTTTATACTCAAGATATCAAAGGATATACAAGATCTAAAGGGATTTCTTCTTGATTTGGAAGATCTATGGATTTGAGGTTAAAGGGAAATCTTTGAGGTAAATCTTCTAATCTTTAATTTTCCATTTGAGCTTTGTTTGATTAAGGTTTAATACTTAATTATGAGTTTAATAGATGATGTTTATAGTATTGATTGCAATATATGAGTTTTATTAAGCTAAATCCATAGAAACCCTAAAATGAGTAAACCCTAGAGTCAAGTTGGGTATTTTTTTGTTAATGGTTAAGAGATAATTGATAGTTAAGAGTAAGGATTGAGAATTTATGAATAGATTTGAAGAAAATACATTATAAGACTAAGGTTACATGAAGTATAGTTGATATGTGAATTGGAATTCCATGTGTAGGCAAGATGAGCCAAGAAAGTGATGAGTTTCATATATGGAAATGGTGATATGAGCATTGGAAAGGAATAGCAA